>BPLR01001085.1:0-87923 GCA_021605095.1 Caerostris extrusa
TCCAGTGACAACATCTTACGCTTAGCAGAGTTTGACGAAGTACTCTCTGAAAGTGGACCTGATCTGAGCGGTCCTGCTCCGTATCACGTTGATGAGGTTCTCGTAGTGGTCCCTCTGGCTGCGAAACGGACATGGATGTATCCTTTAACGAACACGTTCTCCTCTGAAAAACACCATGATAGGCAGAATTTAATATGAAACCCAGTTATGATGTTGCAGAATGTTACAACTATTTTAGAATCCAATAAAAGATTACAGATTAGCACATAGCCTAAGATACAGTGGTTTGCTAGATTGCTCGCTAATGGAGAACAACCGAGTCGTATTTTTATACAGGTTTCTCATTATATTATGTAATATGATCTTTGCTTATGGTTGAAGAATTTATGAAATAAATTAAATGATTTTTTATTGAAAATTCGTATATGTATCGTACTCGTAAAAACAATTTTTATCTTAACAAATATTTTTGACAACTTGTGTAGTATCGGCATTCACTTAAAATATATGATTGCGCTATAATTTGCTAGCAAAATTTACATATCTTTATCTATATAATTATTCTGTACATGTGTTTGTCACTGAACTTCTCTAAACGGCAGGACCGATTTTGATGAAATTTTTGTGTGTGTTTGACAAAACATGGAGAATGGTTCTTATGCTATCAACTTTCTTGTAAGTCGCCACCAGCTGGTGCTGAAGTATATCAATTTCTATACCATTCAACCAATCGCTATGAAAATTGGTAATAATATGTATTCAGTATGGAAAATAGGTTCGCGTTATCTACTTTATTGTTACTTGCCCCCAGAGGGTGCTGCAACATTTCATCTTATGATATCCATGAAAATGAGTATGCAAATATATTGGAACATGGAGAACATATTCGCGATATGTAATTTTCTACAATACATATCGCGTTTACAATATATATCGCGATTACAATACATATCGCGAATTTTTGGCAAGGACAACGTATGCCGGGTTCTGCTAGTATCTTATCAAAATAACAGTACCAAATGAACAGGAATAAAATTTTATGTAGAATAGCTTAAGACAAGCGAAAGAAGAATGCTTTACTTTTTACTTTAAGCTTTTGTACGCTTAAAGAACAAATAACTTCCAAAACTTATTTGTTCTTAAGAATAAATTAATTTCAGAATATCTTTTTTTCACTATGGATGCAAGACAGCCTTTTTTATAAGCTTCAGTGTTGAGAAAAGTCGAACTTGGTTGAAGTTGGTAAAGCAGCGTCTTTGGTACTAGTTATATCATTAAAGGATACAATTGAATTGTCTGCTTAACATTTAGTCTTCTTAAGTATTTTGTGTTATCTTTGCACTTTTTGCCGTGAGTCCAGGCAGATAAGAATTACTTTGGATGTGTTTTTATTAATAGGACTACAATTTTCTTTGCCATTTACAGTTCCTTATTCGTAAAAAATGTTTAGTGATTTATAACGGAAATAATTTTATCTACGATGTCTGTATAAAACTGGTGTAATCTTTTCTTAATTAAAAATTTCGTGAAAAAGTATTAATTTTCCTCTACTAAATTCATATATATATATATATTACAAGAATTTATCTTTATCAGTTTTAGAAAGAATCAGAAATATATGTAAATTTGTCTAGTTTCAAATTATTCACAAGCATCAGTAGAAGCTAAAATAAAACTTCAGTAGTAAGTATATATATATAGGGATAATATAATAGGGATATATATAATAGGGATTTGAGTCAGATATGTAGGTTAACACTGTTCAGAATATTAATTTATAAGTGTTGGACAACAAAGACGACTTACCCTGATGTGCATCTTGGACACCCTTTTCTCGTAGAGAGTCGTAGGATGGTCCATCTCAAAAGACAAGAGTGGTAGGACAGTCGGAGGTGCTGTTTATGAACTCTTGTCGATAGCGTTCCAGCAAGAGTTCCGCTGCCATAAGCTGGAATCATACCAAACACTTTAAGGGCGATGAAACTTCAAAAAACTTGAAACAATTACGAAGGCCTATGGTCATATTGTTTCTTTTAATTCTTTATAATTCTCTTTAGAATTGCCTAGGAATGGGCGGATTTGTGGTTTTCGAAAGGACGACGATGTTGGATATGCATGGACCAATGAGGTATGGAATGTTTGGTGACGTTCACAAGATGAACATCATTCCAAATATCATATCTCAAGGAAATGTTCAATATCTACAGAATTACTACTATAAGGAAAAAGTTTGAAAGCCGAGCTTAATATTTGATATTAATAAGAGGGACATTTAATTATATCTTTCTGCTTTTGTAAAAGATTTTTAATGACATATATTTTTAAAGCGATCAAGTGAAACAATTTATGAAATTATTAGAAGTTCTTATAAAACATCCATTTAAAAATTAGGCATTAATAACTGTTTCAGTCTTAAAAATATTCTAAGAACATTTTTGCATCCATATTTTATGTATAATCTTTTATAAAATAAGCCATAAACTTTAAAAAAAAAATAATAATATTAATTTAAAAATTATGCATTAATGACTGCTTTTCTTTGCTCTGAAATAAACACTGCCATCTAGTGGGAGAAATTGGAACTTCTCTAGGCATATTGCGGTTTCTAGCTTCTTGGTGTGAACGGTCGAAAAAGTGTCCTCTGTCGCTTCAAGCTTTGATGAGAATGAGCCTTTAGTACAAGTTTATTTGATGAACAAAATGAACACTGGCTTCGTAACAAAGCATTACAAGTGATCTCTTAGCCAACAAATAGCGAACTAAAGTGGTAGTAAAATACCTTATATTCTTACTACATAAAAAAATGAATTTATTGCAGAATTCTCAGAATGAACAGTTGAAATATTAAGCAAGCTTAAATTTAGCAAATTGCCTTCCTTTCTCCATAATTCTTTAATCGACGAAGGAGCTTAGACACTTGTAGGTGCTTACAGCTCTAGGTCTTCCTCGACTGTACCTTCTAAAGCCTAATTATGTTCTTAGAAATACATTTCACCGTCCATGAATTACAGAATGACCCACAATCAAACCCTCCTGCAACATAGGACTGACTGTGTCACATTTCTATTCCCACCTCGGTAAATCTTAAGATAAATGGTGTCGAATGTTCATATCTGAAACAAGACTATTCAAAATTTCACTACGCAGTTTTTACATGAAGAAACTGCAGAAGCTTTTTAAAAATATTCGGATTTTTCCTGAATTTCTGGAAGATAATGAATAAACCATGCATGATCTGTTCTAAGATGACTTCGACACCATTTATCTTAAGATTTACCAAGACTAGACATGGGGTAAATAGAAATAAGGCAGTCAATCCTATGTTGCAGGAGAGTTGGATGTGACCCTTTCTGTAATACATGGATTGTGGAATATATTTCAAAAAAAACATAAAATGTCCTAGAAGATTCTACATTCGAGAAAGACCTAGAGTTCCAAACTACCTTTAAATGTGAAAGAAAATCCGATACTCCTTTGTTTATTGCACTGTATTCAAATATTTCCGAAAAGAATAAGTTTGCATTAGCAAACCATAAATACCGTGTGTTGATGGAAAAAAAGAAAACCCCAAACGATGGCAAGTAGGGATTGCAATACCGGTATACCGGGATACTGAATACCGGTATTTTGAGCCATTTGTACAGTTTTTCGTAATACCGGTATTCACAACTTTAAATATCGGTTTTTCGGTATTTACTAGAAATTTAGAATTCTTATCTGTGAATTCTTATTTGTGAAATTCTTATTCTTATCTGTAAATTCTTATTCAGAATTCAGAACCTATCCACATTCAGAAGAATTCGGTACAGTTATCGATGATTATAATGACACTAATGTTGATAGTGAAAAGCGATAACTAAAAATTTCAACAAACCGAAATACAATACAGAAATCAGCTATATCCAAAACAATCCGACGAGAAATAGATTTATTTGAAGATGGGAGATTTAGAGGTAAATACTTGGAAAAAGTATATCGTGCATTGCTAACAGCGTAGATGCTGAAACAGCGTTTTCAACAGCTGGTAATTTTTGCACAAAATTACGTTCCAGGCTTAATGATAGTACAATTGATGCATTATGTTTTTAATATCATTTTTCAAAAATTTGTAATAGTACCAAAGACTGAATATTTACATTTTTTTGTGGTTTAAATAAATAAGATGTTCCTTTACTTTTTTTGTAATTCTTTATATACTGTAATAATTTATAAGTTACAACTTTTTTTTTTGTGATATTTACATTCTCTAATAAAACAGGTAAATAAAACAAAAAAAAACACCTGTGTTTTCTTTCTTTTTCTAAAATTTTTACTACCGGTATTAAAACCGGTATCCTGGTATTAAGATCTAAAAAATACCGAATACCGGTATTGAACTTTTGGTTCGATATTGCAATCCCTAATGGCAAGACATGAATGATTTTGGGATTCAATTCTGGATTATAATTTGTGAAATAAATAGCAGCGATGTAACTCACCTGCCTGGAATTGTCCATGACGCTCTTCTCTGTAGACTGGAGGCGCTCGCTCTGAACAGTCTCTTCCCTTCTCAATATTCTCAGCTTGGAGGTGAGATCACGGTGGTGCACCCTGCACTACAGAGAAAGGCTAACATTCATGACACAATATTTCGATGAAATACTAAGTACAAAAGCTAAAACCAATTTATGAACTGCCCTGATTTTTGAATATTAAATTATTTGAAAATATCCCTTAAAAAATTAAACCACAAATATTTTTAATAAATATAATAATTTATTTAATAGAACTTTCTTATAATCCAATTACATGTCTCTATACCATGTATGACGAGATGTAAGGAGGTGTATACGAGAGGTAAATGCAATGTAGATAAATCAATCTCCTGAAGTATGAAATAAGAAAATTTTCTAAACTTTTGAAACCATTTTAATCGAAAGCCTAATTACGATAACAAAAATATTTCTAGGAAATTTATGAATCAATCAGCTTTATCGAAAGTACAAGGTGGCCATTAAATAACTTTCCCTATTTGGAGGTATCTGCAGCTCAATCTAATAAACAAAAAAGAAACCAAATTTCATGTACAGACTGTGGAAGATATGCTGAGATGATTTCTGGAAAAAAAACCACTGGGCAGGGTTTGGCGCTGCTGTCACATACGCATTTTGAAGTTTGCACAATCTAGGTAGATTTTCAAATTTCCTAGTGTTTACATGAAAGCAGGTCCTATTAGCTACACCGTTGCTAGTGAGAAATATCGGCAAATGCTGGAAACTTTTGCCATTCCTGAATTGCAGCAAAGACAGTGCTTGGACTCGACAATTTTTATTCAAAATAGAACAAGGCCACATATTCTGCATTCAGTACAGAACCTTTTACGGCTGTATTTTGGTAATGAAAAAAAGTTATCAGCCAATGCTTTCCAACGGAAGGGCCAACCCGTTCCCCATCCCCGTTTTGACTTTTGACTGGAACATTTGGGGTATATTAAATCTGTTATACATATAGGTGGCTTTACAAACCTGAGTTCCGTGAAAGAGAACATAAGACGAGCTGTTACATACATCCAAGGTAGAGAGCGTCATACACTTGATGCAATATCTTGTATACAGGAAAAGTTAGCACATTGAAAATTAAGCACATTGAGCGTGGCCCGGGGGACTCTAATGGTGATTAATAAAAGATTATTTTCAATGAGTTTCATATTGCTATCTTACATGTGCATTTTTTTGTTATTCGAATATTATAATGAAATTTGATTTAATTAATTATAATTACTGACTTTTTTTCCGTTTCCAACATCTCCAAAATCACGGTTGAACTGAGAAATTTAAAATATCTACCTAGATTACCTAGACCTACCTATACTAAGAAATTCCATAGTGAATACGTAACAGCAGCTCCAAAATCTCCCCTATTGGCGACTTTTGGTACTTTCTTTGAGGAAGTTCGAAAAGAAATAACAACAAGCGGTTTTTTTTTTCATACTTATTTTAACACATACCATTTAATTATTTAGTGTTTCTTTTGTTAAATGAAACACGACTTAAAAGTCCATTGCAATTTATTAAATAGTACTTGAACAAGAATTAATATAAAAACCGTAAATATTTTGTAAATGTAAAGTAGATAATTCCCGAAGTCACAAATAAAAACAATTTCTTAATTTTGAAACCATTTTAGCCGAAAACACAACAACAATAACTAAAATATTTCAAAAATTATGTAAAAGAGCGTTATCGAAAATACGATGGTACAATATAAAATCATACGTGTTGACTCAGTTAAAAAAGCAGTTCAGCGTTAGAAATTTCTTGAATGCTATTGAGAATTTTGAAAGCAAAACGGGGTATTATAACATAATTTTTGATTTGATTTCAAGTTTAAAAATTTGTAAGAAATGGGGAAATTAATCAGATTTAAATTATACTAAGCAAGTGAATACAATTCAGATTTTTGTATTAAAGTGACAAAAATTTACTCTATAATTTGAGAAGTAAAACTTATTTTACACGGCAAGAAATTATTACCAATTAAATTCTTTTCAAAATATCGTTACTCACATAAAGGAAGCATTATCTATTATTATTGTTGTTGTTGTACATCCTTGGGTTTAACTACTACTTCCATTAAAAAAAGTAATAAAGTTTATTAAAAACATTTTTTAGTGTGAAATTGTGCCAGATTCAGGAGTTCATAGTAGTCTTGCCATACAACATATGATAACAATACATAACAACGATATGTAGAAAGGAATGCAATGTATTATACAATATATGGAAAATGTAAAGTGTCAGAGAAGCAGGAAATATGAAAATGATACAGGATACCAATCGATTCCTATAAAGGATGCGAATATTCCATAAATGCTAGAGATAATTCTGAGTAAGTTCGGGCGAGATTGCACGTTCTCTGCAAATCAGTTATAATTCTTCATGCAGACGATGAACTTAACGAAATGATTCATAGATGAATAATGGTTCATTGAAAATCAATAGAATAAAGCATATGAAACGTTGGATTATGTACATCAAAAAGTAGAAGAACTGTGAAGAAAACAATGTTCTTTTTTACTAGCTCTATTAACGTTATAATACAGTTTAATTAAGCGTGATTATACCTTCGTATTATTATATGCATAAGTTTTTATTTATTTTTCTATATTTGTTCACCATTAAAAACAAAAAATAGACTTCATTAAAAATCACCTTATGTAATTCTTTCTTCAATTCCACGAGCTCCCTTTTCTTGACGTTCAGTTCTTCCTCGCATTCTTCAATTTTAAGGTTGCCTTCACGGATAACTCCGCTGCCTCATCTTCCAGTTGACTGCTGAAAACGCTCTGGAATTGCAACGAGTAATCAGTCCATAGTAACAAGACATTCAAGTTTTATTACGAATTCTTCATATTATTCTAGGGAGAATGAATTATTAAAGTTTCAATTATCCGAAACGCTCGATAAGAAATGTGTTTAAGATCATGCAAACTCCCTGAGTCCAAGAGTTTTTCAAAAGGTTAGGCCAAGAGGTTGAGACCTAGCATATCATCTAATACTCAGTAACTTTTCTAAAACAAACTAAATTATTTATGCAAAACAATTTCATGTACAAAATACATTGACAATTAAAGAATTATCATAAAAACAGCAATATCTCGTTCTAAAAGAAGCCTATCGTTTACGAAATTTGAATATTTTGTTAAATAAGAAGTGCTGAATAAAACTACAATAGGTAAATTTATGCTATTGCAAACGGAACGTAATGTATGCGATGCTCTGGGAAATCAATAAATTTCTTACAACTACTTTGAGACATCATCTGACGAAAGAACTGAAATGGATTACCATTGAGTAATTAGGAGCAGGTCAAAAGCAGACCAAGTAATAAAATCTGAATGGAACTTAATAGTAATTTCAAACCTTGTGTAACAGAAGAGAACAATTGAAATGAAATTGCCAATATGTTCACTTGACTGCAGATCAATTCTGCTTATGAATAAAAGTTTAATCTGCAAAGCGATTACTATCAAATATCCATAAAAGACATTTTTATATGGAGTAGACAGTTTCAATATATCTTTGGACGTATTTGTTGAGTGGACCCAAGACTTCAATGCTTTCTATATGGAACTGTCTGTGATGATTATGTGTCTGTGAGATTTGTGCATTGGGTAAATGCTTCTTCCTAAAAAGAAATGCAAGACCACACAGGTATCAAATGATTGAAGATTATCTTTAGCAGCAAGCAATTCAGCATATGCCATTACTTTGCTGTCCTTGGGACAGATGCCATACAATGTCAGAAAAACTCGTATAAAAATGAATTGAAAAAAAAAAAAAACCATCTAAAAGAAAGCTCGTATTTTTACCCAGTTAAGACCCAGTGGAAATACAATGAAATTTATGAGACAAAATTGTATACATTTATGTAATTTCACCTACTGCCATTTGAAAAGTAAAGTGTGCTAAATTCGTTAAAAAGAATACTTTACCTTATTGTCGAGCACTTTCTCTATCCTGTTTATATCTACTAAAGCCTGATTCACCTTGACCTTCAGTTCTTCCGCAATATTTTGAAGCTGCTGGAATAAGTTGTGTTTCTTTTTAAACACATCCTCCATAGTTCGGCAAATTTCCTTCTGGTAAAGACACCTGCACATGCAAATAAAACGATATGGAGATACTTGCCACATATTTTTCTCCATAACTCTGAGTTAAAATTATGAAATGTCCTATTTAAATGATAATAATTAATGACATAGTTTTCATCGTAATTCCCAATTTTCCTCTGTGGCTAGAGGACTTGCATTGAAAAGATAACTTATTTTAATGATTGCAATACGCATTTCCCTGAATTCATTACAAATTTTAAATTGTTTTCACTTAAAAATAATCTGGTATTTCTTCATTCAAGAATCACGCACACACACACACACACACACACACACACACACACACACACACACACACACACACACACACACACACACACACACACACACACACACATATATATATATACACTCATGTCTATAAATTAAGGATAATTCAGAATCACACAGAAATTGAACTCTAAAATAAAAATTTCACCTGTAGAAATATCACACACATCTTGAAGAAGAATATGCAAATTACAAGAAACCACCAGATGGCGCGGATAGTACGTCACAATGACGAGAGTGTAAGAGAGGGTATATAAGGAATGGTGGCAAAGAAGTAAAATTGTTCACAAGCGCTTTAAAAGCCTTTCAGTGCAATAACCGCATAGTTATGGCACAAAGGAAGCATTTGGATGATTTTTACGTGGTAGAATTATCGGACGACTGGAATGTGGATGTACCCAGCTGGAAGTATCCGAGGAACTTGAATCGCCCAGTGTCATCTCCAGGCTTTGGCAACGATTCCAAGATGATGGTAATGTGAGTAGATGTTACAGCACGAGTCGGTCGCCCCGAGTTACAACGCCGAATGAGGACCGGTATTTAGCAGTTACTGCCAAAAGAAACAGACGGAGCACAGCATCAGACCTGTCTCGTCAGATCTCTTCAGCTACCGGTACGACAGTTTCAAGGCAGACCGTGTACAGACGCTTAGGACACATTGGTCTATATGCTCGTAGGCCTGCCAGATGTGTTCCACTTACCGCAACTCACTGTCGCCTGCGATTAACCTGGAGTAGAGAGCATGCATTGTGGACACCGCAACAGTGGTCTTGTGTGATGTTTTCCGACGAGTCCAGGTTTAGTTTGCAGTCTGATTCTCGCCGGACTTTCATATGGAGAGCGCCAGGTACCCGTTACCACCAAGAGAACACCATTGAGCGACACCGTTACGGTGGTACAGGATGGTTTATTTGGGGAGGTATTCTTGGTTCCAGAACTGACCTGCATGTTCAGAGTGTAACGATGACAGGCCACATCTATCGGGATGTCATTCTGGAACAATATGTAAGTTTGTTTCGGGGCGCCATGAGTGCTGAATTTCTGTGTATGGATGACAAAGCCCGTCCTCACCGTGCAAACTTTGTAGACGAATGCCTTCAATTGGAGGATATCACCCGTATGGATTGGCCAGCATACTCACCGGACTTAAATCAATAGAGCATGTGTGGGATATGCTTGGCCGACGAATTGCAGCCCGTCAACCCCCTCCCACCTGTCAAAAGGAACTTCGGAGGGCATTGCTTGATGAGTGGTGTAATATTCCCCAAGATCAGATTGATAATTTGATACTCAGCATGCCTAGGCATTGTAAGGCCTGTATTGCATCGTCCGGGAGACATACTCCATATTAACCATCATACTAACCATGTTATACTGTTTTTTGTAAATAGGTTCTTTTTTGAAATTTGCTCCAGGGAGTAAAAATTGCAATTTTGTTAATTATGTCAAACATATAGCATTTTTTTTTGCTCTTTACCTTTTGTTTAATAAATAGACTTTACAAATAAATCAAATTTGTTTTGCTTCTGTCTCTTTCTTTGCCTGAACTTCATTATCCTTAATTTATGGACATGATATATATATATATATATATATATATATATATATATATATATAAATGTATGTATGTGTAATTAACTTTATGAAGATTTAATATTGGATTTATTTCCAAACAGCAAGAACACTGCGTAGAACATATATTATAGTTGTTTTCATTGGGTTGTGTGAGATGAATAATCAAAATAAATAACATGATAATGGGATCTCAAAATGATGAAACTTCAAAATGATACATGATACCCTTTTTTTTTTTTTCTTTTGAGGCCTCAAGTACTGGACAACTCGCAACTCGATCTTTTCTTGAAAGCTCTCTTTTTTCATCTTAATTTTACAATGAGATGATATTCAACTTAAATAAAACAACTGATTTCGATCAGAGGATGAAATAAGAAAAATATTTATAATTAAATTCACCTAAAAATTGAAAGATGTGTCAAAACAAATGATATGCACCATGAAAGAATGATTTTTATTGAAGGCTCCACAATTTTGTTCTATAGCATAAGCTTGCATTTGCATTCGCCAATAATTCCCGTTTAAATATTCACTAATTATTAGTAAGGGATAGAGGGAGTATAACATGCTTTATAAAGTCAAAAATTTTTTCCCCCTATAGTGGCAATTTTGGCGGTTAAAAAAAGATTTCTTATAGCGCATAAAATCCCCCTGACCTACTTCACGCCGTTTTTAATTTTGAATGCTGTTTAGTCCAATATTTTTAATTTATAGATATTTGAAAGGAAAACTTAAACCAAGATCATCCTGTACAAGTACGCTGTTCTTATACTGCGAGTACAGATACACTTACTTGTGCATTGGTGGCTTCGATTTGTTCCAGGCACTTGTGCCTGCCTGTCTTGATCCTTATGTCGGAGTAGGTCTCGGGCCCAATGACAGGAGGGCTAAACGTGTTTGCCTCTTCCGCTAAGAATTTGTCGAAATCTTCTCGCTCCTGCTTCACATCCGACTGAATACAATTCTCCTACATCAATACAAAAACTTTAAATGATCTTCTATTTTATTGTATGATTTGTTTTAACTTTAGTTCTTGCCTTCATTATCTACAATTCAATCCAGTGTCTTATTAAACAAGTAATATATATATATAAATTTTTTAAAGTCAGTTCCTACTTTTTTTTTTCCACTATAATGCAGAAAGTCCTTTATTAATAATTTTCATTCATTTTTTTTAAGTTTATCTGGCGCAATCTATTGGTAGATATATGCAATTTAAATCTAAAAAAAACTAAAATTAATTAGTTAAACTTAATTACTGAATTAATATTTGAAGAAACTGTATTAACATCAAGTTCAGTTTTATCAGTCATTTACTACAAGTTCAAAAAATATATTTGAACTTGAGTGGAGGAATAAGAAGTATTTTATTAACGATTGAACATTTGAACAAGATATATATAGGAGAGCGTGAACTAATAGCAGGAATTGAAAAAATGATGTCTTGCTCAACTTTTGGACTATGGAATCAGTAAAGTCCATTCTATATTTCAATTATATAGTGCAATTCTGATTTTAAACTACCAATTTTTATTTGGTTACTCATTCAAACACTTAGTCACAACTTATGTAACCTTAAATATGAGATTACCTACTTGATAGCGATCATCCTATCTTGTTTGATTTATTGGCAAATGCTCCTCAAGCTAATTTGTTTGTATTTGTTTCCAAAATTGGACTTACTTCCTTTATTTCAAATTTGATTTGATGTAGTATACTATTTTTTTATTTTTGATTCAATCAAATGATATTCTTTTACCTGCGTTTTATTTGAAAATGTCTCCCATATTATCTCTAAATCAGTTTTATCTGGCATCTACATCTGAACTTGTTTTTCGTAGCTTGACTTACACTGCGCCTGTTGTTGTTAATAATCCCTCTGGTGCAGGAAAACCTACACCAAGTTCAATAGACCTCGACGCAGGCGACTGGTCTATGGCTAAAGATAATGTGCAGTTTCACTTTAGAGAGGAACCACGTGGGCTGAAGACTGACTAAACCTCATTCAACGCTCTACGATCGACCTACTGTTTAAAATGGATTCTGAACCACTACAAACATACATGGCACCGCCGCGATTCGAACCCGAAACCTGTGGTACTGAGCGCCAGACACTCGGCCATCAGGCCCCCCACACTGTAATAATAAACCATATGTCCACATGGTCCCTGTATTATTAAACCACATCAGCCAATCAAATTCAAATATCAGTGATTGATATATGTTAATATTTAGCTACTAGAGATAGTAACTGGAAGTAACAAATGCTTCCTCAAGACAAAATATGAGGATTCATATGTTATAATGTTATAAATATGTTATAATAAATATGTTATGATGTTATAAATATGTTATAATGTTATAAATATGTTATAATAAATATGTTATAATGTTATAAATATGTTATAATAAATATGTTATAATGTTATAAATATGTTATGCATTTAAAAATGGCATGCAAGAAAATTTGTTTTGGGGCACCAACAATTTAATATATGCATATAGTATATTAAATCGTAGATAAGTATGCAATTTACGATTTAATATATGCATGCACATTAAATCGTAGATGAGTATGAAAAATATACTTTAGAATCAACATTTATCAAGTCACACTCATAGGGCACTTATATAAATCTAAAAAAAACATTTCTTGTTAATGTAGAATATTATTTCCATCATTAGCTACCGACATGGTGACACTGTACCAAATCTATGCTTACCAGAGTGCATAATTTGCTATACACAATGCACAACAAGAGGTGGAAATTTACGCCTTTCTGTCGAAAGTGTGGAGTAGGTGACTAACTTTGGTGCATCATTTTCGAAAAATAGAAACTTAAAAAAATTCCAATCATGAAATTCACCAGTCTATATAAGACACTCTATCACAATCTCTACCAAAACTATTTATTTTATAAAGGAGTGACAACTTACCACGCCACCAGAAAAAGTCTAATTTTCGCTCTCTTACACTGCCACTGAGTCACAATAATTCATTTGGCCAAATATTAAATTTATTTTCCTTTTAAATTTCAAACGCATGGTAAAAATCTACTCGAAAAAGTATTTCTAAAGAGATCGTTACAAAAATATCTTATTAAAGGTATCTTTCTTTTTCTAAAAGTGTTTTTCTATTACCTTTTCCTGCACCTGGTGCAATTCGGCGATTCTTCTTTGATGTCGCGCACACTTGATACCAAAATCCTCGATGATCGCCTGCTTTTTCGTCTTGCCTCTGGACCACTGATTGCTCGAAATCCTCCTGCAGGCGTGTCCTCTCCTCTTTTGCCCTCAGGAGACACTTCTCTTCTTCCACCATTTTCAGCTGGAAGTCACTCTCTGAGAAAGAGATTGCAACAACCGAAAGTCATTTACTTTAGTTTTATTTTAATCCATATTTGCATTCAAAGTATGGATACTTTCATTACTTTGGATTTTCTTTTTGTTATGGGAAGATAGTTGGCATCAGGGCCGGATTTAGATGAAAAGAGGCCTAGGCTATTCCCACTTATGAGGCCCTTTCACCTCCCATTTTTACGTTTGTAAATTACTTATTATGTTTGTTTATTATTCATATGTATAGAATTTATCCTTAATTTCGATTCAGTGTTTTAGTGTTTTGAACTAGTACGAAACTCTCCGTATATGGGAAGATGGTTGGCACGAAAGAGTTTTGAACATATTCGAAATTATCCGGCTATGGGAATATGGTTGGCACGACCGAGTTTTAAGGAATAGTTCGAAACTCTCCGGCTATGGGAAGATGGTTGGCACGACAGAGTTTTGAACTGGTTCGAAACTCTATGGCTATGGGAAGATAGTTGGCAAGATAGAGTTTTGAATACTAGTTCGAAACCCGTCAAGTAAAAAAAAAATTAGTCCATATAGTCACGCTAATCTATATGTAGAAATTATTTCTAAGTGGATGATGTGTATGGACGAAGTGATGCCTCTGCAGGTGTTTGTTTCTTGTTTCTTGCGATGACATCAAAGAAGACTCTTTATAAATAGTCCGTGAAAATTTTAGCTAGTTCATTGAACAATGTACAGAAACGGAAATTCTCACATAAGAAAAAAAATTATCAATATCAGTGGTATGGATGAATAGAAGATTATTTTCTGAATAATTTTTCCAGACTCCTATTTATTAATGAAGTTATAAAGAAAATTAGTAAAATAGCAAGCAATAAACCTGTTTATAGAAAAAAGTAACTTAAATGCGAGTCCATGAATTTCTTCTTTTTTTCTAAATATCCTTATTGAACTGATTGAAATTTCAAAACTGAAACTTTTCATGTTCAAACTTGCATTAAGCTTATAGGTTGTGGTAAGGCACATAATATTTTTGCTAATGATGCATTGAAATATCAGTAAGATATAATTTTATGTAAGACAATTATTCACAAAGTTTGATAGACGATGCACGTTTATTTGTACTATTTCTTGCCCTCCTAGCAAAAAATAACCTAAACCAGATCTAATAGACTGTGCCACGAAAAAAAAGGCTTAAAAGCAATCATCTTCTCAATTGACAGCTGGCTCAAAGAGAAGCCTGCGGAATTTAAGGAAGGAGCAGGACTTTCTGAACTACCAGTACAAGCCTTCTGACATATAGAATAAGTCTTGAGTTAAAGGCTGGCGTAAATAATTTTCTGATATGCTCTCTTTTGGGGCTTACCACGGCCAGCTGGATTAATGTGGCATTTTTAAAATTCAGAAATAAGTCAGATTTCGTTGTTATAGACCACCATAATAAGCAATGTTCTTAAAATATAAAATTTCTTTTTGGATTTTTCTTACATTTAAAGTGCAAGAAATTGATCAGAAGATATCCAATGGTTGAGTTTATGGCGAGTCAATCATGTAATATTGTCTCAATGTTTATTTAAATCATTATTTTAACAAATAACAAATGACGAATTAATGTTCATTCATTGTTCTATTTACTGTTCAATGGTTGTTGATGTAGGACACTTACTACATTTCTAGGGAAGAATATCAGCTACTCATTGCTATTCACATTAATTTGGACATTCATTGAAATCCTGTCAGATAATTTGGTTGCAATATTTTGGTCAGTTTTGTTTATATTTCTTGGCCATGGTTTTAAGTAATGACTGCAATTTCAGTTGTCAGTCACTATTTAAATAGATTCCTACTTTGGAATCGCTTGTAGTGGCCAATGCTTCTTTTTTTTAAAAGTTATAAAGAACAATGAACAGAATGAACAAGAATTAATGAACAGTATGAAAAACAACAACAACAACAAAAAAAAAAAAAAAACAGTGAATGGACAATGAATTAATTTCTCAAACTGCATCTTTGTTTAATCTGAACACTTTTGATAAAAAGATGCCTTCCACGTAGTACCTGAGCTAGATCTACTACCATCTATACCAGAGCCTGTTTGGATGTTCAAATAATAATAACCTCAAACTGTTACGGTATCTCAGGATGCTGCTAATGTTTGGCACTGTTCATTGTCAATTTTTGTGAAAAGTCAATATATGAATGATTTGTCGAATGTCTCAAATTAAGAAATATTTTGTGTTTATTACCATTTTCTTCTTTTTCCCTTTGAATTTCTTCTATTTTGCTTACATCTTTCGTTTCCCAATATTCTTTAATTGTTTTCAACTCATCTTTAAGTCTCTGTAGAAAAAGTGAAAACATTTTTACTATAACGTTTATTGATCAGAATATGAAGTTTAGAATCAATGAAATCAAATAGGGTTAATGGTATCAAATTGTTTCTTTCTACCAGTCATTGTACTAGCTGCTGTCAGCGATGTTATTAATATTAATGCAGTTTATGTGTTCAATACACCATGAAATATATTAGTTTATATTAAAGGTAAATCTTCTATCCCTTTGAAATCGATCTTTTATATTCCAGCATATTAGTTTTTTAACAAATTCAATTAGGAAGGTCAGCTATATTGATTTTACATAAAAAGCTAATTAACATTACGAAATGAATCTATTATCATTTTTATCTTATATAATTAAATGATAACTTTTTCTTCATAAAAAAATGTAACTGTAAATCATGACAATGAATGAGATACACTTACCAGAAAAAGTCTGCGTACAAGCACATAGCAAATATTCAAGAACGAAAAAATTATATTTTGAAAATGATAATAATTTCATATTGTATTTATTTTATTCCTTACACAATTCATTAACTTTTCATAATAATTTATGAAATATAACACACGTTGTGTTTAAGAAATAACAATTGAAATAAAAAATAACACAAATTGCTACCAGTAAAAGTTTGCGTACAAAAATAAATATAATGAAATGTGCAAATCAAACTTCAATTAACTTTAACCACTTGCTCAGTTTTATTAGATAGTAGCTAAAATATTATGTTTTCAAGATTTGTGGCAAGTAAATCACAATGGATTTAAAAGGAAAGGAGATTACTCCCTGAAGAAAGAAAGATCATCATAAAACTTAGGAATGAAGGCAAAACTCTTCGGGAAATCGGCAAGATTGTTGGAAGAACTCATTCCTCTATCCAAAGAGTGATCAATAATTACACTTCATCGAAATCTATAATCTCAAAGCCACGTTCTGGACGTCCATCTAAGCTGACTGCCCGTGAAAAGAGATATGTCTTCAAGTCCGTACGTTTAAATCCACGTATAAGTGCCTTTCAAATTGCAAATGACGTTAGAGAGAGATTTAAAAACACTCCATGAAGACACAATAAGAAAAATTTTGAAAAAGGCTGGGTATCATGGCCGTCTTGCTCGCAGGAAGCCACACATATCAGCTGTGAATAGGCAAAAGCGTTTACATTTTGCAAATGAGTATGTAAATAAGTCTCCACAATTTTGGGAAAAGTACTATTCTCTGATGAGAGCAAGTTTTGCATATTTGGCATAAAAGGACGTAAGCTGGTGTGGAGAAAACAAGGTACGGCTTTTGAGAAGCAGAATCATGTGTGTTAAGCATGGTGGAGGTGGTATAATGCTCTGGGGTGCATGGCTGCCAACGGCGTAGGTCGTCTAACCTTTATAGAGTCGACATTAAACCATATGGGATATATCAACATTTTAAAAGAAAATTTGAAACAGAGCGCACAGGACTTGAACCTAGGGAGATGACTTTTGGTTTCAACAGGACAATGATCCGAAGCACACTGCCCATAATGTTAAGCTCTGGCTTCTGTACAATATCAAAAATCAATTGCATTCTCCTCCACAATCGCCGGACTTAAACCCCATTGAGCATTTATGGGACTTGTTGGAGCGAAAATTCGACAGCACAAGATTACCTCAAAAGAAATGTTAAAGAGAGTGATAATCATAGAATGGAATAACATTTCTTCTGAGGAGACTCCAAACTCGTCCATTCTATGCCCAAACGATTAACAGAGGTTCTCAGACGTAAGGTTATCCAACCACCTATTAAAGTTTAGTTGAAAGCCAATGGAAAGTATTTTTTAATGCTTTTTTTCATCTGTACGCAGACTTTTTCTGGCAGCTATTTCTAATATTCCTTATTTTAATTGTTATTTTTTAAACACAAATTGTGTTGTATTTCTTTAATTGTTATTAAATGCTAATGAATTGTGTAAAGAATAAATTAAATACAATATAAAATTAATATCATTATTAAAACATGATTTTTTTCAATTTTGAATATGTGCTATGTGCTTGTACGCAGACTTTTCTGGCAAGTGTATAATTATGCATAAAAAAGGAATTAAAGTTCCAAACTGCAGATTTGCTTTTTTTTTTTTATTTGATATAAATCGCACTGAAATTCTTGCATTTCGAAATTTTGAATTCAGAGAGAATTATTTCTTTTGAAGTATCAACAATCTTAGTTCATTTTCCTTGAAAAAAAAAAATTACATGGACTTAAGCGAAATGTGGTAATAAAATTACCTTAAATAATTTTATTTTAAAATTTAAAGAATTACAGAACCAGGTTAATCATGGTAGTGCTCTCAGTGCCTGTTTGGGCTTCTATGCAAGTTTATATATAAGGTCGTCAGTGCTTGCATATATAGAATAGTGGTTCTCAAACTGGGATCCACAGTCTCCTAGGATCACGAAAGGATCACTTAGTTAAAATTTTGAACTATTTGCTACCGTCTATACCAGAGTCTAATTGGATGTTGATACTCCAATTTTTTTTTTTTTCTTCCTCAAAAAAAAAAATTTTTTTGGGATGCTATTGGATATACTTTGAATGATTTATTATCTTAATTAATAAGACTACTTAATCCAGTTTTTAATCGACTAATTAATTTAATTTCTGTAGTTTTTTCCAAAGGGTCCGTGAGTCATTAAAATATTTTTAAAGATCACTATGCACATCCTCTGGAACAGAAGTTGGGTTCAGAGCTGATATAAGAAGGTGTCACAGTGATTTGGTTTGGTTTGCCGCTCTACGGTCATCTTGTGCACACTTTAAACTAAACAGACCGGGACTACAGTTTAAAGTGGATTCGAACTACTACAAACATCCATGGTACCGCCAGGACTCAAACCCGAAACCTTTGGTACCGAGCGCCAGAGCGTTACTCACTCGGCCATTCAGGCCCAATATATATGCATACATGTATTAAATTGTAGATGGGTCGGAAAAATCTATTTTTAGAACCAATATCAGTGACAATTATATAAGCATAAAAAACTTCCAGTTTGTTAATGTACAATATACACAGTCCAGTCACATTAATGCGACCGCCACCTACTTTCGACGTCAACGTGAAATAACCAATCACAAAAAAGGCAGGTGGCAGCACATTGCAGTGGAGTGTATATAAAGGATGTCCTAGGGCGTCGGAAAGCATTTCAATCGTTGCCTCATTTATTAATAATTGATCGATCCGCTCGGCCAAAAGATGGTTATTCTGACTTTTGACAGGTGCTCACATTAATGTGACTGGACTGTGTACTTCCATCATTCGCTATCGACATGGCGGAACTGTACCAAATTTGTCTTTACCAGAATGCATCATTCGCTGAACACTATACACAACAAGAGGCGGAAATTGATGTCTTTCAGGTCGAACAGTGAGTTTACTTTAGTGTGCCCTTTTTTGCCCTTGGTGTCACAGTGAGGAAATGAGAGTGGCTTCCTTTACAATGGCTTTTTTTAGAGACAGAGGACTTACATCCAAGGAAGACTGGAGAGCACTCTGTATGTCCCTGTGCTTCTGGAGTGTCTCCGCCTCCTTCTGCTCGTGCTCACTGCGCAGCTGCTGCCTCTCAAGCTCCGCCTTCTCTGTGCAGTCGCGCAGCATCACCTCCATCGCACGGATTTCTCGAACCTGCAAAGACATCACATCAAAATGCAACAAGAAAAGGGGAAGCGTATCTTAATGAAGACTCCTGCGCACCAAGGCGTAATGTAGTGAGGCGTTAGTCCCTCACAAGCTCCCTAACAGGATTTTCCTGAAACGAAAATGTTGTTGTTGTTGGCTAAATTGATGGCCGATTGATTTATTGTTATTAGTTAAGGTTGATGTTGGCTAATAATTAGGTCTAAAACTGCAGAAGCGTCATGCGACTTGGTTGGAACCAATAAGGACTGAATACATGTTACAGATATTTTTTTTTATCATTCATATTATAACACTAGAGTCTATGGAATTTTGCCTCGTATTAAAATGCTGCTAAGAAGGTACAAACATATCTTCATATATGCGATTTACAAAAACGTAAAGACGCTTACAAGGAATAAATATATGAGACATGGCAAATAAGATTTTTTTTTATACACTCATATCCGAATTTATCTTTTATACTCAAAATAATGATATTCAATGAACTATCCAATGAATGTGACCCATGATTGCAGGAATATGGGAAAAACAAACCTAATTAATAATTAGCATTATCCAATCAAAAGTAATCAAACGGTTTCTGATATGCAAATCTAGTCTTACATCATACGACGTTGAATCAAGTGCTTTGCGCAAAAGTGAATATGTGGGTGAATTTCTGCAACACAGCGTTTTATTTCATTGTGCCAAGACTTAAATCGGTTTGTTACGACTTGGAAGTATCATTTGGAAGAATTAGTGAAGTGGTGATCCATCGGCAGTTTTGAAGAAATGCAGCCAATCTCGAAAACAGCCAGATGTCTGAATATTGAAAGACAGACAGTCTGTACGTTATGGTAATAATTTCATAACGACGGAACTGTTGTAATAAGGGCTGGACAAGGTCGTACACAAATGAAAACTGCTTCTGAAGATCTGTATTTGGCAATAAGTGTCAACAGGAAGTCTACTACTCCCTAGTTAAGTTGAGAGCTTTTAGTCACCACTGGAACTGCAGTATCGCGAGAAACTGTATGTAAAAGGCGTAATGAAAAAGACAGAAAGTCAAGGGTATGTGTTCTACTGTCTTCTTCACATCAAAAGCGATCGCTTTAATTGGTGCAAAAAACATCATTTGGGTAAACACCATTGATCCCATGTTCTCTTTACTGATGAGTCGATGTTTAGTTTTACAGGTGATTCTAAATGTGTTGGGAGTCAGGAACAAGAAATTATCCCTCGAACGTTATGGAACTTGAAGTTCGGTAGTGGAAGTGTGATGGATGGGGAGGAATAATAATCGATGGACGGACGCCCTTACACGTTTTCAACAGCGGTTCTGTGACCTTCCAAAACTACTGTGATGAGGTCTTAAAGCTTTATGCAAGATTTTTTTTTCCAGATGCATTTGGATTTGACTTTTTATTTATGGTAGAAAATGGCTCGTCTACATCGAGCAAACCTCTTTGGCTAATTTCTGAAAGTGATGCATTCAGCGAATACCGTGTCCCACAAAGTCTCCTGATCTCAACTCGATAGAGATCTTTATGGGACTACTTTAGAAGAGCAACAGTACACGCAGACATCCTCCTCCTAGAGATGTAAAAATGTTCTGAAAAAGGCCTTGATGTAAGCGTGGGACTTAATTTCACACACTGTATTACCAGCATGAAAACATCTTGTGATATGTATGTATAAACCAGGGGAGATCCCCTTCCACCTTAAATTTGTAAGGCTTCTTCTTTTTTTTTTTTCTGAGTAATTAACTTTTTTTAGCCTCTTTGTCACAATTTATTGCCATTTTTATTGTTTCATGCTAGAGTTATATATCACATACAATGCTCTTAAATTTTTTTCTTGCATTTGTGTATCATAATGTTATATATCCTTCATGACAAATTGATAAAAATTATAAATTCACAGTTTCTGAGAAATTCTAAATGGGCATATAAAGATAATTTTACATGAATGCAGACAGGGAAAGGTGTGAGTAATTATATTTCTCTGCTTTTGTATAAACTATTAATGTATACAATTTTAAATAGGTAAATCGTAGCAATTTATGTAACATTAAATATTGCTTATAAAACATCCATTTGAAAAGTATGCATTAAAGACTTCTTCAGATTTAAGAATATTACATATTGCGCATTCGTATTCAATGTAAAGTCTTTATTAAACAATTCACACAATATTTTTTATAAAAAATATCTATCTAGAAACTATGCATTGATGATTCTAGGAAGGGTTCACTTACATTCATATAATGCTAAATAATTATGTTATTGTTTCTTATCCTACTTAGTAGACATCTAGACCAAACCCACGAATCCATATGGGTCATGGTTGAAGAGAAAGGGGTCAGCTTCTGTTGTGATGGAGCACCCATAAGTAGTCTGACTTGGCTTCGTGACGTTCTATAATCATATGAGACCGGGACCTACTGTTTAAAATGGATTACAAACCACTATGAACATCCGTGACTGGACCCGAACTCCGAGACCTTTTTTATCTAATGCAGCTGGCAAATACTTAGACAGTTATCTTTATGCCATAAGAAAAGACTGTACCGACGTTACTCATTAAGCACTGCCCAGGGGGCACGTGTAGCTTGAAGATATGCTACGGACGCGAATCACACTACCCACGCAGCTCTCTACGATCCTATTAGACCGGAACATAACGCTTAAAATGGATTCCAAAAACCACTACAAGCATCCAGGATACCCTGGAACTTGAATCGAAACCTGTGGCACCGAGTGCCAGAGCGTTAGACACTTGGCCATTCAGGCTCTCTAAATAATTATAGACTACTGTTTAGAAATCAAGATAAAAGGTAGGAAAAAAAGGTTCCAAATAAGTTTTATTTTGTTCATCACTCACAAATTCCTCCTTCTTGTCCACATTGATGAGCAGTTCTGTGCGGAAGGAAGTTGCCCCCGTGTAGTTCTTGTCGTTGAACTTCCACGTGCTTGCGATGCCGTAGGTGTCCAGCGCTATGATGGAGGTGCCCTCGCGAATCTCGACAAGCTGCGACAAAATACAAACAAACTATTTGATGCAGAAAATTTTTCATAAAGGTTTATTTAAAATAAATAAAATATTTAATGAACCATAAAGGGTAAATTATTATGCAAGAAATAATTCAGTTTTCACCATTTAAGTACATGGCAAAACCAGTTATTAGGCAATGTAACCAAATGCTTAAACCTATGCAACCATGTTTCCCCGACGCATTGTAAAGAGCGCCCCCTTGTGGAGTACAGAAGAAATTGTCAGTAGGCACCGAGAATCTCGCCAGAGAGAGGACGTACGGCAAAGCAAGTGCTGCTGGTAGCCCGCTCTCCCGAGTTCTGCCTCAGAGTCATTTAGTTTACAGTCTCTCATTCGAGAGAAGATATGGTTAGCACCATCCTGTGCATGAATTGACCTACAGACTCTCATCCAGAGAGGTCGTATAGTTCGCTATCCAGCGTGTACCTGAGTAACTTTTTTTACAGCCTAGAAGAGGAATCTTTCACAAATGTATGATTAGATGTATTAAATGAGTAATATGTAGTGCATTAATTGTATGTGAATATGTAGTTTCTGCGCGTGTAAGCAAAAGAGGCGTATTCTTGAAATTGTGAGTTCTTCAACCCAACCACACCTCGTTCCAGCTGCAGAAACAAACAATCGACATCTACTACAACAAGAAAATAATTTCGGTTTTCACTACTTAAGTACATGGTAAAACCGAACGTAATCTTCTGCCAACCCAATAGTTTAATGTAAGTAAGACGTTATATAAATTTTTTTAAAAATTCATCGACAATTTGTTTATAACGAATAATAAAGGCGTGTCCTTTTAAAGGCCCTTTATAATTATACACACGATTATTAATTACAGGTCTATTCCATCAACTTATTTAATGCGTTTTGAAAAAAGTTATTCCTAGATTGACTGCTCAATAGATTATTTGCATTTAGTTAATTTAAAGATTTCCTACAAGGTACATCTTCTTCAATGGCAAGACAGTCCACACGGTGGACCAAGGCCTTCTTCAGATTCCGAAACATGAGATGTTGTTTTCTTTTTACAGTTACGGATGTCAGCCCTACGTCCAACGCTCTACAGTCCCGAGGTCGGGAGAGGGGCCCGATGGTCGAGTGGCTAACGCTCGGTACCACAGGTTTCAGGTTCGAATGCCGACGGTGCCACGGATGTTTGGAGTGGTTCGGAATTAATTTTTAAAACCGTGAGCCGGTCTTATATGACCGTACAGCGTCACGGAGCTAAATCAGACTCTCACCAACATCATTTCCAAACTGTAAAGGAAACAAACTCAGCTCTAGGCACTGTGATATGGTGTGGTGTAGTAGTAGTAGTCATATTAGACTGGAATCTACGGTTTTAAGAGAGGATTCCGAACCGTTACAAACATCCCTGGCACCGGTATTCGAATCCGAAATTCGATCCCTTTTTTTCTGATTTGTTTATTGATTTTAAAATATATCTGTTGCCTTTTATGAGATGGTTTTCTGACGGTGCGTTTTAATTACTGATATTTAAAATAATAAATTTTAATATTTAAAGCAAAGTGTAAATGTACGTAGAGTTTCTCGAATTTTATTAATACTTAAATTTAGATAATTTAAAAATGTTTAAGACATTTTCGATATTAATCACAAACTATAAAATTTTTTTCATTCATTTATGTACATAAAATATAAGAATGGCAGATGTTCGAAATAAACTATAGTGCAAAAAAATATATATTTAAAGAATCCATTATATAAATAAGTATATATATTATAGATCCATATATATATTAATATATTAAATAATTAAATATTATAGGTAGGTATTATTATAGATCCATTATCCTAATATTTTAAAATCATAAACAAATATACTATGCTAAAATATTTATTCAACTATACACAATTGCAATTAAAAAATATGTACTATTTTTTTTTATTAATAAATTCTCAAATTTTGATCATACTGTATATTCTACCAACAATTCCCCTAATACTAAGTTTATTTCCGTTAAAGTTGTTGTATGACAAATAGCTTGTATGACGATAATTTTTTCTTTGGCGTTCTGTAAATTGTAATTTAATAATTATATTTCATTTAATCTAAGTTATTACAATGCGTTTAACTAAATTTTTACTGTTGGCAATACAAATATTTCTTGTAAATATCCATTTCTCTTTACATGAATTCGGATCTTTGACCGCGAGGTTAAGGGTGCAAATCTGAACTCAGTTCCTTTTCACACTTTTCATTGCTATGTTGTGCTTTAAATTTATTCATAACTTTACCGACTAGTAATTAAGTTAGGTTTTTATTGTACGCTTTTTACCCCCTTTTTTTTGTAAGGAAAATAAAAGGATTAGATATAAAATATAAAATAAAATAAAAATTACAAAATCGAAAATGCAAATAAAAATTATAAAATTAAAAATGCAAATAAAAATTATAAAAAAAAAAAAAAAAAAATCACGGTTCTGAGATCGGCCTTTTTTTTTGTGAGGACATGTATTCATTTTTTTTTACCTTTTAGATCATTCATTCGCTACCACCGTTCAGCATAATCTCTAGTGTGTTGGTAAACAAATTTGTTTACGTTTTCTTCAGTATTACGGCATCGACAACTGGTCCCTAATTGTACCGAATTTAAAACTTAACTTTAAACTTCTTTTTTATTTTGTATTTTACTTTTTTTTTAATAGTATTTTTAAATTTTGAGTACCACTTTAATTTGAATTTTTTAGAAACTTTTATCTTTTGTCTACTAACATTAATTAAGCAGCCATTATAATTCAAAGGATATTTATTAATTAAGATGAGGAGGTTTAAGGGGTATTTCCCCTGTTGCTACTCCGTAAACGGTACGCCAGTTGCCAGCCTTACATGAACGATACTTCCAATGTGGTGAGAGATCTCGAAGATGGGAAAGCGCAGTGAAAGTTCGAAACCCACGAGCTTGCCTTCTGGGGAGCCTACCAGAACCAGTTCGTCAACCACAACCATTGCCGTCACTTCGCTGACATTAGTGGCACACTTGTCTACCTAAAAAAGATACAAAATAGCTAATACGTCGCAAGAGTTATTTTAAATATTAGAAAGTACATCGTCATAATGTCAAAACAATTAGATTTTTTTAACAATTTATAAGTTTTAAATGTAACAGCTAAAGTCTATTCTAAGTTTTTTAGAGCCGTCAATTAAATTGCGCGATTATGAATAAAAAAAAATGATACATAATTTAATAACAACAGTATTTAAAATATCAAAAAGTAGCAGTACAAATAGGATTACATGACGTTCTAAATTGTGTGAAAAATAAATAAATTTTGGTATCCATGGTGATAGGAGAGAATAAATGCAGCAAGTAAAAGTATGTCGTAGACAATCGAGTAAAATAGGTTCTTGCTTACTGAATTTGAGTTTCACTAATATATAATTCATTTTTTCATACAAAAATCATTTCTAATCCTTTCACTCACAGAAGTTGAATTTGGAATTCTCTAGAACAGGGATCTCCAAACTGTTTACTCCAGTAAATACCAAGGGCCAAAAACCATTTTAATTTTTCTGCCATTATCTATAATTTCTAGACTAGTCGCCGAGTACACGCTCTGAGCGAGCATACGCTTGCTAAATTCGCTGGTTCAATTACTACAATTACTATTGTGTGTATCGATACGACCGTGACACTTGACGACATCTAGTGGTTAAAAGCGGAAATAGGTAGGTATAACTACCGAGGGTAACCGCGGGATGTTCACTAGTTTATAAAGTTAGTGGATTCATTTCAGTTATTTGTTAATTGTTATGCTTAAATTTTCTGTGCATTATGCTTGTCATGAAGCTTTACTAGCAAGTAAATAAAACCGAGTTATTACCATTCTGTGTTTTTTTATTCAACTTATTACAGCAACAATAAGTTATTCGCTGTCGCGGGCCGTAGTTTGGAGACCCCTACTCTAGAAGGACATCTTTTGAAATGGTTCAGTGAAAAATAATAATAAAAAGATGTTTCTTTTTTTAATTGTAAGCGGTATGTAGTTTTTTATTAAATTCAACAAGCCTTTTAATACTCAGAACTTATTCATATTATACATAGATTCACTTAATAAGGGGGAAATGGTAAGGTTACAGGCTTATTGATTGAAGATGCCGGAAATTCTTCTTCGCTCAATTTAAGCCTTTAATCTTTCATTTAACTAACTTACCTCTTTGCCGTCTCTGAGGCACCGTATGTTGCCATCCGAACTGACAACGAAAAGTACATCGGAGAATTTCTTTTAGGCGTGGCCATGGACGTATGGATGACCTCAGGAAGTGTGTGCTTCCCAGGAGGCCCTTTTCTCAGTAGGTCCCACTCGTAGATGGCGCCCGCTGCATCGGAAGAGAGAAGACACTTGTCGTGTCTCCAGATAAGATTCTGCACCTAAAAATACGATCGCATCCATGACAAAGATATTCGTTTGACATTTATCGACAGCAATCTTTATACACTGCTTCTATATCAAACTGTACACAATGTTCATTTTTGCCAGGAATGGGTGCAATGGCAAATCTTTTGGACAAAATGCTCTTCTTATTAGCTTGAGGAGGAGGGTTAAAAATCGCATATGCCACCTGTGGGAAAGTTGGTTCGAAATTGAAGTATAGCTAAGTATTAGTAATGATTAGGGGCAGGAGGGTAGTTATCTTGGTCCAGTAAAGTTAGTTAGTCTGTAGGTGGAAACTTAATTTTCTTTTAAAAGATTAGATTAAACGTTTAGCTGCCATATAATTTATTAAGTTTTGAAAAAAACAGTACAGTAAAATTTTTTACATATTATATGTAAGAATAAACACACAGAATACATATTAAATGGGAGGTAGTTCATAGTTGCTGGTAGTCCCATCAACTCTGGACAACCTCCCTGAACAATCGACTTTATCTCTACTTTTAATCTAAATCTGATTTCCTCCAAACTCTTGGTCTCTGAGTTTCTATATATATACAAAAATCAATTCCTCTCGAAGTTCTTCGTGAAACTTGTTTTACAAGAGTAACAGTACCATTCAGTACTATTCAGTTATTCAGAACTATCAATTTGAAACAGTACCTTCGCATAACCATTGCTTCCAATATTCTGCCCAATGAATATATCCCTGCTTAGTAATGACAGGACAATACAGTAAGTGGGATGCAATGCACATAAATTAAAAAACAACAATATTTTTATAAAAAAAAAACTGTGCATGTTACGCACTTTACACTCAAAGAGCCAAAAACATTATGACCACCCCTACATTTTGCAAAATGAACTCGCCTGGAGGACGTGAAAGGCAGGTGATCAGGTGGAAGTGGTATTTAATTGCTGCTGGAGAGTCTGAAGAATCATTCTTTTCACTTACTTCTGTGTGTGATACGAAAGGCTGCGGATCTAAGCGACTTTGATAGAGGGCAGATTGTAATGGCTCGAAGGCTCGGAATAAGTATTTTCGAAACTGCACGACTCGTGGGTTGTTCGCAATCTACAGTTGTTAGTACTTATACAAAGTGGATGAACGACGGTGAAACCAGCAGTAGACGACATGGTGTTGGACGTCCACACGCTATCAAAGAAAAAGGTCGTCGGAGACTGTCTCGCATGGTGAAGCAAAACCGGAGCCAGACAGTGGCTCAGCTGACAGCCCAATACAATGCAGGGCAAAGTAGAATAGTATCAGAGCACACTGTTCAGCGGATACTGTTGGATATGGGGCTACGCAGCAAACGTCCCACTCGTGTGCCTTTGCTGACCAAGCGTCATCGCCAACTGCGCCTGCGCTGGGCCCGGGAACATTGTGACTGGTCCATGGATCAGTGGGAGAGAGTTGCCTGGTCAGATGAATCACGGTTTGTCATTCATCACGCCGATGGCCGTGTCAGGATACGCCGTCTTCCAGGCGAACAGTTGCTTCCTCAATGTACAGTAGGTCATACACAGGCCGGTGGTGGCGGTATTATGCTTTGGGGGACGTTCTCTTGGGCGTCTCTGGGACCCGTGGTTGTGGTAGACCAGACCATGAATGCTACAGGGTATCTGAACATCATTGCGGACCAGTTGCACCCTTACATGGCCTCTGTTTTCCAGCTGGAAATGGAAGTTTCCAACAGGACAACGCCCCCTTGTCACAAAGCTAAAATTGTGTTGGAGTGGTTCCAGGAACATGATGCTGAATTCAGTTAATGTCCTGGCCGTCTAACTCACCGGATCACAATCCGATAGAACACATTTGGGATGTCCTGGGACGGCAGCTCAGAGTTCAAAGACCACCAATTCGCAATATCTCGGATTGGCGTGACCGTTGCTTAAACATTTGGTACAATCTGTCTCCGGCCATCTACCAAGGACTTGTGGCATCCATGCCAAGGCGGGTTGCAGCTGTGTTGCGTTCCAAAGGTGGGCCAACTCGTTATTGACAGGTGGTCATAATGTTTTGGCTCTTGAGTGTATAAGCGTAACAGGCGATAAAAAAAATATTTGCAGCTAACCTAGATGTTAGGAAGAATGGAATTTTATCATTACTCTAGATTAAATTTTTTCATTAAAGGAAAAGTTGTTTAACTAATGTGTATTATGTCTCAAAATAAGAGTGTGTCTTTTCTCTTCTTCTGTGTAGCAGGTCGCATTTAAACAGATGTCTTCGCGGAATCTTACCTTCGCTTTGTGTCTCTGGAATGACGTATGTGCCTTAAATCCACTACTATAGTACAAACAGATTTCGCTACCCTTCGTGAAAGCTATCAAGTGACCACTGGGAGAAAAACACACCTATGTTGAATAAAAAAGGAAAAAATTACAAAAAAAAAAAAAAAAAGAAAAATCGACATAAAAAAAGACTTGTACATTGTCGTAAATAAATGCATGTCTTCAGCAAAAATCATATTTTGCAAAAGGCAACAGATGTCATTAATCAAATGTAATTATAAAATATTAAATAATGAAAAAGGTTTAAATGCATAAAATAAGAACTACAAATATGTAAGTGTTCAAAAATAAAATTTAATATAAGAGCTAGAGGGGAAATCACTAAAGTTAAATCGCAGAAAAAATAAATTTATTGAAAAATTTAATAACTTCAAAATTGAAAAAAAAAAATTATTTGCAATATTTAATTCATTGGGCAGACGCTATTGAAATTATGAATGGATTGGAAAATGACTAGGGGATCCATTTCACTAAGTAAGTATAAAGTAAAATAACTTAAATTAATCATAAAACTTAAAATTTTGGAAAAAAGACGGTCGAAGAGGATCACAAGAGTGGTATTTAAAGTGAGAGACCAGACCTCCAAGAGATTGCAAAAAATATTTTCGAAGATAGCGAAACTTTTTTTGACAATTTATCCTTTTGTTTTGCATATTAAAAGCTGATTTTTTATTGTTATTAGCACTGTTATTTTTTGCAATGCTTTAAGTATTAAAGTCGCAATTGTTCAATTTAGATGAGATTTTTCTTAGATTTTTTCAAGATGAGATTAAGTCAAAGCGTTGAGAGCTGAAGATCTTTTAGCAATACCCAGCAATCCGCGACGGCATGCTGTTGCCAAATTCCGACTTCTGACTGGCCACGACTGTCTAGCAGAACATCTCCATCGCATTAAAATCTTTTCGAATACTGGCTGCCCCTATGTGGTTCAACAGACCCATTGAACAGAGACCACCTCCAGCGATGTGCGGTACTTGACGGCGACTCGGAGACAGCGCTTTACTGGCGTGCGAGAGAACTCTTAAGGCAATGACTTCCGGTCATCTTTGGATTTTTTTGGACGTTTATTCTTTTGTATTTTTTTCCCTTGTTATTTTTGTTATTATTACTATTTTTATTCTTCTTGTACTTGCCTTGCCATTGGAAATAAAAAAAAAGAAGATTTTTACAATAATTTATACATTTGTTTTCCTTTATTACCTTTATAAAATATAATATCAATGCTTTTTCAGATTTTTTTACACATCAACGGGTGGAGGGGGGCACGTTTTTTAAATTTCGATAAAAATTTTAAATCAATAAAAAACAAGTAATAAAAAAAAATTTTTAAAGTCAATTTCTACTTTTTTTCCCCCACTAAATTGCAGAAAGTCCTTTATAAATAATTTTCATTCATTTTTTAAGTTTATCCGGCGCCATGTATCGGTAGATACATGAAAATTAAATTTAAAAAATTAAAATTAATTAAATAAATTTAATTACTGAATTAATATTTGAAAAACGATATTAACAACCAGTGTCATCCACTACAAGTTAAAAAAAAATGTATTTGAACTTGAATGGATGAATAAAAGTATTTTATGAACGATTGAAAATTTGAACAAGATATATATAGGAGAGTGTGAGCTAATAGAAGGAATTGAAAAAAGTAAAGAGAATAGCTGAATTAACCAATAGAATGCATCTGTTGTGAAATTAGGTGGGAGGAGCTGTAGCTTAGTAGTAGCGCTCGTTGTTTCTTATCCCCCTTGGTAGGCCTCTAGACCAAGCCCACGAACCCGTATGGACTCACGGTTGAAGGGAATGGAGGCAGCTTCTGTTGTGATGGAGCATCCGTAGGTAGAAGTCTGACTTGGCTCAGGGACGCTCTACAGCCATATTAAGCCGGGACTGCTACTTAAGGTGGATTCCTAACCACTACAAATACCCATGGCACCGCCAGGACTCGAACCCGAAACCTGTTTCACCGAGCACTAGAGCGTTAGACATTCGGCCATGCAGGTCCTGTAGTCTAGGTTCGCAACTAATAAGCCTCTTTGCCCGGGGCATGATTTGATATCATTTATGCACCTTTTTTTAATAAAGTAAAAAGAGATTCTTGAAAAAAAATGGCCTTTACCTTTGGATTAGCGTCTGTTTCGAAGCTGTACGACTCCACCAACGATTCGAATACGATGTTGTAGACTTTCACCGCTCCCTCGTATCCGAGAACGACACTCGTGGCCTGTGGACACAGGCTGATGCTGCAAGGAGATTCTGGCAATTTCCCACGGAGGACCACTCGGCTGCTGCAAAAGAAATAGGCCATTTTAATTAATAGACACTCTTTACATTGATCATTATTGGACAACAATCATACAGCGACGCATAACATCCATTGGTACTTTCTACACTGGACATTTATTGAGCGACACTCACGGAATGAAATACATTCATTATAAATAAAGTTCATTGCTCATTGGCAGCTTGTTAATTATTATTTATATGAGGAGTTTTCTATTTTTTTTTTTTATTTAATGTAATTTTAAATAAATTGTTTACAATAACTTATAATTTTATTAAAAATATTAAAAATAAAGTATTCAGGAGTAAGCGTAAAAAAGTCTTGCAATGTTTTTCTGATTGCGAAGCAATAAAGTGGATACAAGAAATTTTGTTGTGTAAATAACGGCTTAAACATTAACTGACAGTTTTAGAAAAATTAACTAATGCTTATAGTAATAAAATACATGGGAGACACGTAATCCTTTAAAATCCTTTCATTAATTCAAGTTCTTTTATTAGAAAGTTCTACAAAAAATGTTTCAAATATTTTATTAGGTAAATGTATAGAATTTTTAGTGCTAAATTTAAAAATAAAAGAGGGATTTTCGTCACATTAATTTAAATATTTTCCATTAGGGACATTTAACTTATTGAATTAAATTAATATCGAAGATATCTAAAAGGATTCAGTTGAAGATATTTCAGAAGACATACCCTAAGGGTTTTTTTTTCAACATCTAGCAGTAATCTACTAGCAAAATAGTTCTAATTTATTCGATATTTATTTTCCATGCTTGAAATTCTCCAATGGAGGCAGTCCTAGTCTTTATCCGGCCGCTAGGACCCAAGTCTCAAGAGGAAGAAATCAAAGTGTGAATGAGGAACGATGATTTTCGGATATATAAATATACAGAGGGATTCAACGGTCATGGGACATACTTTGAAGGGTGGTACTACTTAATAAAACATACATTTTTTTTGTACAGGAATATAGGGTCAGAAGTGACGCGTTTGAGGTACGGACACAAAAAATGAGACATGAAAATGTTTTTACTTATTTGGGGCACCATTGCAAAGTGCTTCTTTGATTCAATGTTTACAACGAATGTTCAAAATTGAGACCACCAAACAATGATACATGATTGGTAGCGTCGAAAAGGATTTGCCAATAGTTCAATGACGGCAGGCGTTTCGAGCACACTTTGCAGACGCAATGGATAGTCGAACAACACTGCCCTCAATTGAATCAAGTTGAGTTCCGTAAATGAAAACACTTGCAAACACAAAGCAGGAATAAATTAGAGGGCGAATCGGAGTTGCCAGCCAGAGGACTTGAAACACGTCACATGTCGGGCCAGTTAGGACAACGTGCCTGGTTGTTGCGAGAAATTTGTTTGAAAGTGTGTTCAATATGTCACTTCGGAGCCTACTAAGTTGCCCCACCCCTCACAGTTTGTCCCATGGCAGATGAATGATCCTGTATATTTAAAAGAAGGTAATGCGAAGTATTTCTGCTTATAACGCATCCGATAACTTCTTTTATCAAACAAGCTGTTACTGAGTCTGAGGAAAACATCATGATTAATATTGTTATCTGTCATGTTCCATTTGTATGGAGAGATCTTCCATCTGAGCCTTTGAATGACCTCACAGAGAGCCCTCCTAACGGAAGGTGCAGAAAATGAGTCTCACCTGGAAGAGAAGTCCCTGATGGTAAGGGCGGCGTCCGAGCAAGCCACTTGAAGCGAGACAGACTGGATGGTGTCGGCACAGATCACTCCTCTGGTGAGCTGGTAATCCTGCACCACGCGAAAGTCATCTTCGCAGTCCTTTTCCCTATAGGTGCAGAGATGTGTTTACATTGTATCTCCAACGAAACCGATAATGTATAAATTTAGGCGGCAACAAGCCAGTTGGGAGGTGGGGAGCTTGAACTATCCCTCCAATCCCATAAGAGCAATGTGTACACGTATTCAAACTTAGGCTTTTTCCCACTTAGGCTCCATTTTTTTTTGCTAAATATTTAGAATTTAGTTTTATTAGACATTCGCCGAAATAATAAAGTTGACATAAACGATGTAAACGACAATCTGGTTAAAAAAAAGTAGTTTGAATTTTAATTTAAAACTTGTTTCAATAATTTTTTAGAAATTAAATTTTATTTCTTGTGTACTATTTATTACTTGTGTATTATTCTATGCTTCCCCCTTTTTTGGTATTTGTACCAAATGAGTGCTATGCAAAAAATAATTAATAAAATAATTAACACATGGATCAATAAAGTCTTTAGACTAAATTCTAAAACAACAAATTTAACAAAATTTTATCTTTATTCATCAACATAATCTCCGAGACATGCGACTTTCTATTTCAAATGCGATCTCCTACAAATTTGGCACAAAGATAACTTATGCATAGAATACGAAAAATTCAACATTGCATTAAAATACACGCAAATGTTTTTAAGAATACAGCTATGCAAATTACCTAAAGATGCCTCAAATAAAAATTACTGCCACAGATTAAATCTCTTTAATCAACACTTTCGCTGTCGATCTCGCGCTCGCGCATGATGTGGCGTGAACGCTCAAAAAGCCAATCACGTGCCAGAACGTGGTATGGGTTATGTCTTAATGGTTAGTCACGCTTTTTGAAGGGGAAAAGCTGCATGTCAATATTTATTCTCCTTTTCAATCATCAATATATGTTAGGTTTGTGTGTTGATATTGGCGTGGAGTAAATGTTGAGAGGTAGTTGTGAGAGTATATGGTTAAGAATTTTTAGCTTTATCTGTTATTAAACATAGTTGAGTTATAGAGACAATAGTTAATGCAGGGCCTTCATGTTCCAAAAAAAAGAAAAGCACCATCTAACAAACTTCTAACAGACGATGAAATTGTAAATGTGTTAACAAAAGCGAGTGTTTCAAACGAGTACGCGAGTGATGTTAATTATGAGATCAATGTAGAATCCATTCTTTCTCCAAGATGCTTCGGATTTTATATCATTGTAACTAACTTATTATAATTTACTACTTATATTAAATATTTGTTAAGGATAAAGTAACACAAAAAAATAATGCATTTTGTCTCTTATTTTCAAATTTAGAAAGATCCAATTTTGTTTTTCAGTTTTAAGTTTAAATGTCCAGTAAAAATTAAACCTTTCTTTTTATTGTCTTACATATCAAAGAAAAGATCATACAATTAATATACGATGGTATATATTTAATTCATCTAATTATCTTCATTTTTTTAATGATTTAAATCTACGTTAATTATGCACTTTGAAGAGCACTGAAAAAATTTTTACAAAACTGTATTTTTAAAATAGTTTAATATTTCTTTTTGTAAAATTATATAATTTTGTCACATTTGATCAAATTCTGAAACGACCAAGCATTCTCAGATTCGTGTTGTTTGTGGAATACCAAGAAGCTTATTTTTAGTCCAGAATTGCTCATCATTGTTTTGTTTTCTAATTGTTTCAATGTTTTAATCCGCATATTGATCGTAAGTGTGATTAATTATATCCTTACTAAGAAAAGCGCAAGTTTGATCGACGGAAGAGAAAAATACACTAAAAAACAGCAATTGCATTCACAAACCGCTGTAGTCCTACTGAAAGAAAAATTCATAAATTATTAACATAACTGTAGTATTTAAAGACTGATTGACTACCTTTGTTTTGCAAGATATAGTGTCACCGTTGATGAAACACAAAGTCTCCCTACTAAGCCATCAAAATTATATAAAAAAAAAATTAATTGAGCAACAAAGAATCTTACGTCAGATCTGAATGCCAAGCTGTAGTACATAATCCGGCCGTCCCTCGTAGCCACTGTGAATATGCTTTCCTGAGATTCATAGCCAATTGAACCACACGAGATTCACTCGAAGAATGTGGAATCTGAAAAAATAAAAAAAAAAATGTATAAGCATTTTTATTCGTAACGAATTATCACGGTGTGCATGAAAGTTGCATCTTATCGGATAGGCTTATTTCATGAAGAGAAATGGCTTTGCCACACAAACAATAAATTTATAATGTACGTAACCTTCTTTAACTTTATTTACGCAAAGTTAAAAGTACTGCAATCAATAGCATCAGAATGCTACATGCAATTGAACTGTTGAGGAAAAAAAGTTGTATGGGCATACAATGATTAATTCGTTATTTGAGTGGCAGCGATTGTTTGCGTCATGAAAAAGATGTCGAAATAAGCTTGTTTGATAAGGCCTCAATGCTATTATTTGTAACTGTTTATTTAATTCAGATACTTCTTTAAAAATTGAATGTTCTTCGGCATAGTCGTAAAATTGTTCAATTTAAATAATATTTATAACGACGAATATAAATAATATTTTTGTTTTAATTACGAGTTATAGTTCAGTTTTATTATGGTTTTATAAACCCAATTAAGAAAATGAGTTCAAAATAACATAAAAGGCGTATCAATTCTTTTTCTTAGGATTTATTACTTTTCATTTGGTGAATTAACGAAAATTGCGATACAATTCTAATAAAAACTGAAATCCTCTCACGAATTTCAATTTATCATGTGTGAACATACTTTGCTGGACGAATTTATATATAATTTTTTTCCTAATGCAGCTGGCAAACACTTAGACAGCTTGGTCTTGGAGGCCTTAAGTCAAGCGCTGCACAGACGTTACGCACTTTGCATTACCCAGGGGGCGCGTGTAACTGGAAGATAAGCCACGGACGCGGAGTAACAATGCCCCCGCAAAGATCTACAATCATATTAGACCGGGACCTACGGCTTAAAAAGTGATTCCGAACCACTACAAACATCCCTGGCACCGCCGGGACCCGAAGCCTGTGGTACCGAGCGCCAGAGCGCTAGCCACTCGGCCACTCAGGCCCCGGACGAGTATACATTAGAGCATACCAATATTCAAAAACCCAAGAAATCTTTGAAGCAATTTGTCAGAATATTGTACTTTAGGATTCTGCTTACTAGTTTCGCGATTTTTCATTTGCGGTTTTTGCCTAGTCGTCTTCTAATCAAACAAAATAGAAAGAGACTCAATATACGAACTGTTCGTGTTTCAGCTTATTTAATGAAGTTAGTACGGACACAAATCAACAGGTCTTCCTAAGTAGTCCTAAAGTTGCTTCTTAGGATTGGGGAAATGATAGGTGGATTAGTTTTTCGAAGTGAGCATTAACACTTTCGCTGCCGATGTCACACCAGTGTGTGATGTGGCATAAACTTTGAGCTAATCGTTATATAAGTTCGTTGTATGTCTCAGTAGGCGGTCATGCGTTCACGCGGGAAGCGACGAGCCTCACTTTCCGACTTCAATCGGCAATATATGTTAGTAGTATCTTTTTGATATTGGAGGATATATTATATTTTGGATACATATACACTCAAGAGCCAAAACATTATGACCACCTGCCAATAACGAATTGGGCCACCTTTGGAGCGCAACACAGCTTCAACCCGCCTTAGCATGGATGCCACAAATCCTTGGTAGATGGCCGGGAGAAAGATTGTACCAGATGTTTAAGAAACGGTCACGCAAATCCGAGATATTACGAATTGATGGTCTTTGAACTCTGAGCTGCCGTCCCAGGACATCCCAAATGTGTTCTATCGGATTAGGATCCGGTGAGTTAGGCGGCCAGGACATTAACTGGAATACAGCATCATGTTCCTGAAACCACTCCAACACAATTTTAGCCATGTGACAAGGGGCGTTGTCCTGTTGGAACACTCCATTTCCAGCTGGAAAAACAGAGGCCATGTAAGGGTGCAACTGGTCCGCAATGATGTTCAGATACCCTGTAGTATTCATGGTCTACTCTACCATACCCACGGGTCCCAGAGACGCCCAAGAGAACGTCCCCCAAAGCATAATACCGCCACCACCGGCCTGTGTATGACCTACTGTACATTGAGGAAGCAACTGTTCGCCTGGAAGACGGCGTATCCTGACACGGCCATCGGCGTGATGAATGACAAACCGTGATTCATCTGACCAGGCAACTCTCTCCCACTGATCCATGGACCAGTCACGATGTTCCCGGGCCCAGCGCAGGCGCAGTTGTCGATGTCACTTGGTCAGTAAAGGCACACGAGTGGGATGTTTGCTGCGTAGCCCCATATCCATCAGTGTCCGCTGAACAGTGTGCTCTGATACTATTTTATTTGGGCCTGCATTGTATTTGGCTGTCATCTGAGCCACTGTCTGGCTCCGGTTTTGCTTCACCATGCGAGACAGTCTCCGACGACCTTTTTCTTTGATAGCGTCCAACACCATGTCGTCTACTGCTGGTTTCACCGTCATTCATCCACTTTGCATGAGTAATAACAACTGTAGATCGCGAACAACCCACGAGTCGTGTAGTTTCGAAATACTTGTTCCGAACCTTCGAGCCATTACAATCTGCCCTCTATCAAAGTTGCTTAGATCCGCAGCCTTTCCCATCACACACAGAAGTAAGTGAAAGAATGATTCTTCAGACTCTCCAGCAGCAGTTAAATACCACTTCCACCTGATCACGTGCCTTCCACGTCATCTAGGCGAGTTCATTGCAAAATGGAGGGGTGGTCATAATGTTTTGGTTCTTGAGTGTATATTGGATATATTATATTTTTGATAGTTTAAGGAGTAAAGATTAGAAGATAGTTGTAAAGGTATGTGGTTTCGAATTTATAGCTTTATTAGTAAAAATGTACATTGCAAACTTACATTTAAGACCTTGTGTAGTTTGAAGTCTTCTTTAAAACACAGGACGGAAGTAGTTCCATGGCTGCACATCAGTCCATCAGAAGTCAAGAGAATACAGGTCACGTTCCTGTCCTCGACATTCACAGATCTGAGAAATAATAAATTTAATAATTTAATTGATAATATATTAATACTTTATTAATAACTAATTTATTAATTTATGCTAACACTTAAATTTCTTTTCTCTCTTTTTTTTTTTTTTTTTTCTAAAATTTGCAATTTAACTCTTCAACGCATTAATTTTAATTGACTAGTGTTGGGTTAATGTAACAGAATTAAGTCTACGACAAATCTGATTATTATTATAGAAAGTTTTGTAATAAGAACAGACTTTAATTCAATTATTTTATATATACTTCTAAATACAAATAAATGAATCATAAGAAACTTTCAGAAAGTTTGTTTTGGAATACAATAGCCATCAATGTTTAGGTAGAAAATGTTATGTTTTGCAGGCATATTAAAATAAAAAAATTACATTTGGATGAACTTATTCGTTGCACAATTTATTTATTGCATTTCAAATTTTTTGTTATCTTGAATAATTTATAGTTTATTATTTTGACATCTTGAATAATTTATTTTTTACAAAAGTCCATCGTTTGAGATAAAAATGGATATTTTCGCAAAAAAAAAAATAAATAAGTAAATAAATATATAAAAATAAGTAAACAAATAAATAGATTTAATAAATAACATATCTTTTACAAGGAATAAGGATTTTATAGAATTTATAAGAATATAGAAATGCATCGCTGCTATAAAATAATATATCCTTTACAGCTTCAATGTATTTTTAGCTTCCTTTTCTTTATTTAACGTTAAGTTGTCGGACACCAGAATGAGAAGAAGATTCAATACATGAGCAATTCATGTTTCAACTCATTTAATGATGCTTGGAAGAACACAGATCCTACAGGTGTACCTAAATTTTCCTAAAACTACTTCTTAGGATTAAGGAGAGGCAATCGAGCTGGACAGATTAATATCTTGATCTGTCTACAAACTTACGTAGTTTGGAGGAATGAAGATTTAAGATGAAGTTAAAATCTTACCACCAGTGTATACATCTGCACTGGCACTCAAACCTTTTGAGAGTTGCCCAGCAAAGCTGTTTTCTTCTCTTCAGAGGGAAATCGAAACACATTCGGTTTCGTTTGTTGGCAGGTTGTGCGGTAAGCACGTCCTCGTTCGTCTGTCGTAATAATTTTAAATTATGCCTCAAAGGAGTTACAGTGAACCATATAATTGAGTATACACCTCTGAAACTTTTAGACATCTTCCAATTACAAATTAAATATTGATTTAAATAGATAAATTGTTTTATTCTAGATACTTTAACCTCTGTTTTACCATCGTATAATAACACAATTCTATTGTTAACTTATTTATTATGAAAAAGTTAAGCGATTCGAAGAAAGATAGAAAACCATGCCGCAAAATTGAGTATACACTTCTTATATTTGTAAATTATGCCACCACTTTTTAGTTTCAATTTTTTTCTTTAAAGAATTTCAGGAGTAGCTGCTGCTTATAACATGTGCTATTGCACTTCAACGCTTTTAAATAGTATTTTTCTCATTAAAAATCCTAAAATGAGCTCTCGTAGAGAAACTACTGAATCTGAGCGTTTATTGGTTGTAAAATGGTCGAAAGGGGCAAATCTCTTCGAGAAATCGCTTCGTTGATTAGTGTAATTCATGGTTGTGTCCAAAACATACTACATAAGTATAAAAAATCTGGATCTGTGGCCAATATTCCTGGAAGAGGACGTAAAGAAATACTGAGTACTACAGCGAAGAGGAAGATCATTCACTCAGTAAAGAAAGATCCGAGGGTGAGTGCCTCTAAACTAGCTTTATCGATGTCCTCTACAATCGGGAAAAAGATCTCAGTTGAAACAATTCGACGTACCCTTCACCAATATGGGTTTCATGGCCGTACACCAATACGAAAGCCACTCATCAAGTATCTCAATAGACAAAAGAGAGTGATTTTCGCCAAAGAACATCGTTTAAAGCCTATTTCTTTCTGGAACACTGTAATATTTTAAAAGTAAGTTTAATCTTTACGGAAGTGATGGACGATTTAAAATATGGAGAGAAGCTGGGAAAGCACGGGCACCTAAAAACACCATTAAGACAGTCAAGTTCGGAGGTGGAACTGTCCTCGTTTGGGGTTGTATGTCGGCTGGAGGAGTTGGAGAGCTTGCTTTATTGATGGTATTATGGACAAACTTGTATATTTGAGAATTTTAAATGATAACTTGAAAAAAAGTGCCAGTAAGTCGGGGCTTGGGTCAAGCTTCATATTCCAGCAGGACAACGACCCCAAGCATACAGCGAAGATTGTGCAGTTATACTTGCTGTACCATTGCAAGAAGCAATTACCCACTTCAGCCTAGTCTCCAGACCTAAACGTCATCGAAAATTTGTGGTCGCAATTAGAGAAAGCTGTACATGAGCACGAAATCACAAGCAAGGAAGTTCTCAAGAAGGTTCTGAGAGAAGAATGGGCTAAAATTTCTGTTGAAACCACTAAAACACTAGTAGAATCTATGTCCAGAAGATTACAAGCTGTAATTCAAGCAAAAAGGTTATGCAACAGAATAATAATTTGTACGTTAAAAGGAAATTAATAAAGGTGTATACTTATTTTTGTTATGTTGTTTTTCCTCTCGTCTCAGATCTTTTATTTTTTTTTCTTAAAAAATAAATAAACGTAACAATTTTATAAGTACAGTACGATAAAGCATAGACTAAAGTGTATAAGGTAAAAAATTCATTCATCTTAAAGCAATATTTAATTTGTAATTGCAAAAAGTCTCTAAGTTTCTAAGGTGTATACTCAATTTTGTGGCCCACTGTACGTCCAGCCGAAAGAAGTTCAATGCTGTCTGACAGGGAGAAATAACAGGTATCGTTTCTTGAGTTTAAACTGCAATACATGGAAACAAACGAATGTTTCAAATCTATACTCGGCTTTATAAAAGGATGAAATATATCATGCCAAGATGGAGTCAGATTTTTTTTTTCCCATGAACACTTGACGGCCACCCTGAGATATTTCAACCTAACTATAATTACACCTTTTCTACAGTTGTGTTTTACAGCAACGTAGAATTGGTAGTGACGTATTCTTTACATGATCTAAATTCCTCGCTATATGATCAGAACTACCTTCCGAAATAAACTCTTCCCTAACGCGTACTTTTTAATAAAATATTGTAGTCCATTATTGTGTTATTAAGTCCAGATACACGCACGCATGCACGCACACACACACACACACACACACACACCAACAAGGTTTTAATGTAAATATACACTCAAGAGCCAAAACATTATGACCACCCCCTACATTTTGCAATGGCCTGGATAACGTGGAAGGCACGTGATCAGGTAGAAGTGGTATTTAACTGGTATTAAGTGATGGTATTAATCCATGCCAAGACGGGTTGAAGCTGTGTTGCGCGCCAAAGGGGGGGCAACTCGTCATTGACAAGTGGTCATAATGTTTTGGCTCTTGAGTGTATATTGATTATAAAGACATCCTCCTGTCATAAATGTAAATATTCTTGTTCCTATTACATACGGTATGAGTAGGGAGGCGTAGATATATTATTTCTTCTTCCAAAAGGATGGGATTGAAAGAACTAAAAAAATCCTCATATGACGATCTCCTAGAAAATGAATTTTCGGATTAAATTCGAAGTGTTTAAGCGACATTCATAAAAAAAGGACATAAAAAAAGTTTTAAAAGATTTAGGAAAGGTTTTGTAACAAATTTATCATATAGAAAAATGTACAATCGGGAATAAACATATTATACCGAGAGTGAAAACAATACAAAGGATGGGCACTTAGATGAATCGAATCGATCTCCTCTCCAACCTTCTTAATCGTTACATGCACTGCAGCATGTAACGACTAAGAGGGTTAGGTAAAAACTAGTTTTACAGTAGCTAAAACATTAGTTTAAAAAAGTAGATTCAGTGAGGACTGTGAATAATATCCCTATGGAACGTATTACCTGAAGAGAAACTCACAATTCACTTTCGTTCTATGCGTAAAAATAGATGAGATTTTTATCGGAAAATAACACCTTTTAAAAAATAGAATTTCCATACAGCAGTAGTAGTATCTAAGTCAAAGTTTCAACATGTTTGCGGGTCTTACTAACTAGATGCTGAAAAAAATATAAATATGGTGCATTGCATAACATCTGTGTGACTTATCCTCAGTGTCCTGCAGTGTGGGACGGACATCCCATGACGGACATGCCATTAGTATCTACTCATGGAAGGAGAGGAGGGGGGGCATCTTCTGTTTGTGATGGAGCTCCCATAGGTAGATGTCTGACTTGGCATCGTGACGCTCTTGCAGTCATATGAGACAGGGACCTACGGCTTAAAAAGGGGATTCTGAACCACTACAAGCACCCCTGGCACGGCTGGGATTCGAATCCGAAATCTGTGGTACCGAACGCCAGAGCGTTAACACTCGGCCTTTCAGGCCCAATTCAGGCATAGCAACTTCTGCATTCTATAAAAGTTGATAATATTTTAATGATATAGGAACGTTTCATTGGGGACCTGAATGGTCAAGTGGCTAACGCTCGGTGCCCCAGTTTTGGGGTTTCGAGTCCCGGCGGTGCCACGGATGTTTGTAGTGGTTCGAATTCACTTTAAGCCTTTGGTCCCGGTCTCATATGACTGTAAGAGCGTCACGGAGCAAAAGTCAGACTTCTACTTGGGGGACTTCTACTAAGCGTACATTTTACTAAGGATAAGTAGTAGTAATTATAGTAATTCTACTAAGTACACATTCTACTAAGGGTACAGACTTCTACTAAGGGTGCTCCATCACAACAGAAGCTGCTTCCTTCCCCTTCAACCATGAGTCCATACGGGTTCGTGGGCTTGGTCTAGAATAGATATCTACCAAGGAGGATAAGTAGCATCCATCCATGAGTAGATCACTCATGGGATGTCCGTCCAGCACTGCAGGACATTGAGAATTAGTCACAAACGTTTCATTGGACGAGGAGTACCTCTGTATGCGTATCAACTCCTTGGTGACCAACACCTCTCTGAGGAGAGTGATGTTCTGGAAGATGAGGATTTTGCCGTCGGAGGTGCCGATCATGGCGCGGTCGGGGCTGCTCATCCAGGCGACGCAGTGGAAGGTCTTCTCTGTGCGCTCCTGGTCGTGCAGGGCGATCTCGATCAACCTCTGCTCGTCCTTGCAGCGGTACAGGCGCAGGAAAGTACCGCCCCACCACGAAGATGAGGCTCGAGTTGAAGGGGCAAAAGCCGAACTGGAAAGAAAAAAAAAGTTGCATTTCATGGTTGTTACCTCTTGAATCACTTCTGAAGGCAGCAACTCACTTCTAAGACAAATCTGAGTAGGCATACTAGAGTCTTCTATGAATTACAATTACACTAGTGTTCAAAGTTTAAAGAATTTTCATATTTTTACTATTTTCTCTTAAAATTCAAAATGAAAGTTAATACAAATACTTCTAAATGATATTACAAATATCTAAGTCATATAGCGTATAAGTGCGTGTGGGTGATATATACATAGTGATTATAATTAAAGTTCTACTTTCAAAATGATGTAAAAAAATGAACCCCTCGTCATAATGAGTTCAAAATTGAACTGAAGATACTTGATGAAGGGAGAAACGGTACGGCATCAAAAAGTTCCAAAGTGTATTAATAGATGGCGTGTAAGTGGCATAAAGAAAATGAATTCGGCTGCCTGTGATATTTTGAATCGAAATGACAACGTATTTTCATGAGATGCACATTAAACCAACTGTAGTATTCAATGTGCTTGATTGTTTCGGTTTTTGGACAAAAAAAAAAATTTCCAAGTCATTCAACAGTTGTGACACTGTTAGTGGAAAACCCATCCACCACACCAAGAGCATACCAAATTGGATGGGAAAAATCGGAGGAACTTTTTTGGAACTTTTGTTTTTGATGCCATACCGTTTCCCCCTTCTTCAAGTATCTCCAGTCCCAATTTGAATTCATTGGGAAGAGTGGTTTCCAGCATTTTAAAAGTATGACTTTAATTATAATCACCCTGTATATAGTCCTTATTATTTTTCCCACATGTAATGAAATTTAAAAATAAAAAATTAAAATGAATAACTACCAAAATTTTTATGATAGAATATGGTAGTGAATCGTGTATAATCTCACGTGAAGATTGCTGGAGACTGAAATGTGATGTCCAGTACTATGTCTAACTTATGGAAACAATTTAAAGATATTAAATTTGTAAATAGGAAGCATGGACAAGGTCATCTAAAAATCCATGATGGTAAAAGATCGGCATTTTCCATTATAGTGAGTCATAATAATTAGAAAGCCTCATCTCTTATGTGACTTTTATAAGGACCATATAAAACGGAATTTTAAGGATTACTAATTCCAGAAAGCTATAGGAGAGATATACTGTTAGAAAGAAATAACTTCTTTACTTCTGCAAATAGAATGATCCATTTTGCATTTTACAGAGAACATACTTTTGGACAAGAAATCATTAAGGTATCTTTTTATTCACTGATGTGTGCTAGTTTAGACTATCCATTTATTATCGACTTACGTTTACCTGGAAAGAACCAGAAACCTACATCTTCCAACCTCCGAAATAAAGAATATGTCGTAGCAGAGGTTTGATTGTCTAGACAGCATCATGTTGGATGGGTTTGTAAACCTCAATGTCTTTGTCAGAAGGTCTGTGACTGTTGTAAAGTATAGAAATGAGGTCTTCGATTCCTTTTATTTATCTTTTCAAATATTCAATGGGCCCTGGTTTCATTTTAATATACATCATTAAGTGCTTACATAGCGATCATCTGATCAAAGAATTTCTAAACAGTTAGGATATTCGCTTGTATAGATTGGCAGCCAGATCTCCAGACATAAGACCCATAGAATACGTAAGAAAACAGAAGATTTAGGAAGGTAATTACAACTTGCCTTCCACTTTCGAGGACCGTCCAGGGCCTGAAAACAGCTTTGTTGGAGGAGTATGACTAACTTCCCCATAGACTTTGGTTTCTATTATGAATTAACAATGTAAGAGCTGCATATTTTTAAAAAAGAGACCATTCGTATGTGATATTGTACGTTGAGCTTTAAAACTTACAATGCTGAGAGTCTTACGCATGATCCTACTTGTGTACCATAATTGTTATGCTGTTATTGCTTTGTACTATACCAATATACTAATGGTGTTTACTATGTTGATACTTAATTTGATTAAAATCTTTTCCGTAGTTTCTTGAACATTGAACACTTTATTTGTATGTGGAATAAAGCGATGTCCTTCAATTTTTCTGAAGTAACCTGAAATTTTAAATCCTATATGTTATGAAATGAATCCTATTCCTTGTGAAGTCCACTGTACAAATTTAATTTCTTCAAAGAATTACACAATCGAATTTTAACCTAGGATTTTACAATATCCACTAACACGTAGTCCTATGAGCTCGTCTAATACCACGTTACTTGACTGCGTGTTTCTATGACACTTCCCGCTGTAAATTTTGCACTAATCATAACATTTTGAATCACTGAAAAACTTCTGTAATGACAGCTAACATAGGAAAAAGGAAAAGGAGGTTTACCAAAATGTGAAGTCTCGGTTTAATCTGAACTCTTCTAGTATATTTATGTTTCCATAAAAGTATATTTATATTTACTCCTAGTATATTTTCTTACGCATTTCTAGAATTTCTTCAAAAGGAAAAGTACAATTCAAATTGCATGCTATTAACATATGCCTTCAGAGATTTTAAATTATTGAAGAATGTGGTTGCAATGAAAACCTGATATATGATATGAAAGTGAAAAATACTGTTTTTATTCCTTATTGTTATTATAGTAGATCTTCACTAAAACTGCCAATATCATCATCCCCCTTCGCTATTATTTAACGAGAGTCGGCAATATATATATATAATGAAAATGATGTTAATAGTGGGAGACAATCGCATACAATTTTAAAGATTGGGTATTTTTCTTGGCGTTCCTTGGCGCTTTTTAGAATGGCGTTGGCGAAAATCGGTCAATAGCTTTCAATGGCATTTTTGAAATTAACTGATGCATCCCATATTCCTTATCGTAAAACAGCGAGAATCGTGATTACTATTTACTAATATCACAAGTTTTTTTTTTTTTTTTTTCTTCTAATGCAGCTGGCAAATAGACCGCGATCTTTCGCCATAACGGCTGCACCTATGTTACTCACTTTGCATTACCCAGGGGGCGCGTGTAACTTGATGGTAAACCACGGACGCGGAGTAACAATGCCCCCGCAGCGCTCTATTAGGACCGGGACCTACGGTTTAAGGTGGATTCCGAACCACTACAAACACCCATGGCAAAGCCGGAATTTGAACCCGATACCTGTGGTACCGAACGCCAGAGCGCTAGCCATTCGGCCATCAGGCCCCGCCTAATATCACAAGTACAAGTTACAAATTTATATGAACTGTACTTTAATAAGTGATTGTTCAATTGGTTTTTTGATGAGCAATTGGTTCCTTTCATCCACTAATGTTAAAAATTCCCTCATCTGTCAAATCATTTAAACTGTAAAATAATCCTTAAAATGCTTTAAATGAATATTTAGCAAAGTACAAAAAAAAAAAAAAAAAAAGTTTTATTTTTAATATTAAGAGTATGAAAATATACAAATATATCCGACAGACTATAATAAATATTTTTTAAATTTTCAACCCATACAACTATTAATTCACAGATTTTCTTAAAAAAAAAAAAAAAAAAAAAAACGAAGAATCTGGTTTCCGTCAATACAGAAAAAGTACCAAAGATTTATATTAAATTAAAATTGTGATATTTTTTCCTGCTTTTAAGCCACCATTCCTATGCTTCTCAGTAAGAAGTGAAATTGTTGGGCAGTGGTTTTCCGGTTTTTTTTAAGTATAAAAATCGCTTTGAAGCGCCGCTTAAGTCACGGTTGCATTATAATATTCAAATAGAAAAAATAGGAAAACTGAAATCTTTCAATGACGTTTCTAAACACAGTGATCCCACTTACCTTGTACACCTTGGCATTAGGTTCCATGCGGAAAGGGTGGATGACTGCTTCTAGGCGCTTCTTCTCCATATTCCACAAGGCGAAGGCCCAGTCGGGGCACCCCCTTGGCCTCCCACCCGATCACCCTCCTCCGAAAAGATACCCACACGTAGTGGTTGCTGCGGAGAATACAATATCAGTAGCATACATAACTATTAACTGAATAAATATTGAAATATTCACTATACACAACGGGCATAATTTCTGGTAAATATAGGGAAAACAAAGATAGTAGTTTGGACCATAGAGTAGTAATATAATAGAACAGGCATCGTTTTTGGCAGTTTGGGGCAAGCATTATCATTTTGAGATCATATACCTCACGTGACTTTTACTTTGTAGTTTAACACATGAGATAATAGCTTGGAGATTTTTGGCGACAATCTTTACTGTTGGCTATTACTACTCTATGCTGTTGTAGTGAAGGGAGAAAAAGGTATACTATCGATTTTCAAAAAAAAAAAAATGGGTCATTATTTTAGTTGTAAATAAATGTGAATTCAATTTTTCAAATTATTTGTCATTTATATTAAATTGATAAATTTTCTTACGTAATATTTTTTTCACCAAGATGATTAAAACGTAAAAGATTAATTTATATGAACTTTTGTAATGTTTTATTATAGTTCATACAAAATGATCAAAATTATAAGCAAAATAACATTTCTTGCGTCTATTTATCTCAAGTTAGCACATAGTTTAATAAATATGTGACTTGAGAAGAAGAATTTCAGGTATTTCTCGAAATTTTCAGCATCGTTTTATGACATGCTTGCGTTTCCTAAATAAATGCGCACAGGGAAAAGAAGCCAATCGGCGATACAGCACCAACTCCAGTAAGAAAAGGAAGAGAGATATTGGCCCTAACTTTCTGTAACTTTAGAATGGGGAAGCGATCTATATTATTACTATATGATCACAATAGCCTTTGAATAGTGTTCAGACTGTAAGAAAATAACTTTTATAAAGCTGTATGATGTTGACGAGATTATATGAAATGCCTTATGGAATTGATAATCAATTTTCTTATAAACTTGTTGCTCGGTTTTGTAGGAGAAAAAGAAGCAATCTTGTTTCCCGAAATCCGCTAGATAAAATCTGATTCGACAATTCTGATTCGGTTTCAATTACGTATGAGCTGCTTTTCATGTGTCAAAGTGGCAAAGAAATTATCCTTCTCATTTCTTTTTTTGACCCGACATTCGCTGAAAAAAAAAAATTCAAACTCAATATATTTTTATGTTTGTCAATTATTTTATTGAATGAATAACTCAAAATAAAATGTCACGTAGTCTTTTTTTTTACAATTTTAAAGCATCGTTTTCGGATAATCTAAAGCGGCCTCATGACCAATTGGCTAGCGTTCTAGGCTACAGCTATAGTCTCCAGGCTCCAGCCACAGGCTCCAGGTTCGAATGTTGACAGTGACATGGATGTTTGTGAGGGGTTCGGAATCCACGTTAAACTGCAGGGCCTGGTCTGTATAGCCTAAATTCTGCACAAGATGACTGTAGAGCGACAAACCAAACCAGATAATCCAAATAAAGAAGATCTATTTTTCAAACTCACCTGACAATTTTCTCTGGTCGTTTCAGGTGTCTTTTCTGGTTGGTTTTCGTATCGAAAATCACGATGGATGCCTTTTTGCTTTCGTCGCGAGAATCAAGACGTTATTGGCCCCAAATCCCACTGCGGTGATTTCATTCTCTTCGGGGATGGGACTGAACTGCTGGTACTTGGCCTTCAGCTTATAGTGGACCCCCATTCTTCCAGCCAGATGGAACAGGGTGTTGGGGCCGCTGAAGCCTAGGCCTCCCCTCACCGCTTGTTGAAAGCCGAATATATCTGAGAGCTTTAAGACGTTTTCGTGATCTTTCACCATGTCCGGGCAATTACTCAGTTTGTGTCACCTGAAAAGTCACTTATTTATTCATTGTTTTATTAGATTCTATAAGAAAAAAATGAAGCAAAACATGAAAGAATCACATAGGTCTGTGCAGTTGTCGTGATATGTGAAAATATCTCTGTGAGCAGTTAAGAAAAGTTCAAGACAGCCTGCTTGCACCTTTTTTCCCCTATTAAATTCTAGTTTCCCTATCAATTTCAAAATTTCCCCTTTTTTGCTGCAAGAGGCAATCACAGCCTTCTTTCCAGGGTGTGGCTGAGAGATTACTTTCCTTTTTTTCGCTATAATATTTCCGTTGATTTTTATTTGCAGCAAATATAACCAAGAAGTGGATAATAACCAAGATATAATGAAAGTATAAAAATGGTTATTTTAATGCTAATAAAAAATAAAATAATTTTTATTAATTAACACAAATTAAAATCATTCACATATTTATTTCATGTTAAAAAGTACTTAAAAATTAACTTTTATTTTTAATATTAAAATAATGCATAGTGTCGATAAAAAAATAATAATATATTCTGGCGTTAAGGCGATAAAATTTGGCATAAGAGCAAATCATTAAAATTTTGCCATAATAGTGATAAAATCTAGCGATAAGGCAATGGAATTTGAAGTAAAGGAATTTTAGGCATAAATTTTTGTGTAATAGTTATAAAATTTAGCGTTGAAGTCATAAAATTAAAAAAAAAAAACTATAAATATACAGGATACGATTTAACAAAATAATTTGACACTGTAAAATCAGGTTTTTAACACTTTTGTTATTTAAATTACTTTTGTTTTATCATTTCCATCAGATAATTTTTATTTCTACACATCAAATAATCTTTTCAACCAATAATGCCTTTTTCGGGATATTTTTTAAAATATTCCACTAAATAATTTTCATGAAATGTGAGATATAATAATCAGTCATTAGCATTACTATACATTCAAGTATTTTTACAATTTTGTATTAGCGTTAGCTTCTTTTTACTATTTGACTCACCAGAATTTTAATAAATAATATCCATATGAAAAAGTCACATTAATTGAAAAATTACTTTAATTTATTTCATCTAAAAACTATATTATGAAATATTTACAAGTATCAAGATAAAAATTATATTAAAATAGATTAAAATAAAAATATGAAACATGTACCTTGGTAATGATTACTTTTAATCCATATATTCAAGTAGACAACTTCAAAATAGATATGTAACTGATTAATGTAACGGTTCATTCAATCCTCGAGCATTATGTAGCTTGTATTTGTCTAAAATTATAAAAAAAAAAAAAAAAATCCTTTATCACGAAAACTAATTAGTTAACTTATTGTGAATTCTGAAGGAGAGAACAAATAAATGTGTTTTTTAAGTCATCCATAATAATTTGATTTAAATAAATAGAAAATGGTGGAAAAAAAGTTTTTGTTCATTATTTTAAAAGCTGAAGGCAGTATAATTTTGTTATTACTTTAGTCTAAATTATATTTAAATTGAATATATGTTTCACATATTAAAATTCATAAACATACAGTGCCTCATAAAAGTTTTAATATGCAGTGACTCATAAAAGGCACTGTATATGTAGTTTAAACATATAGTACCTTATAAAAGTTTTCACTTCGCATAGACACGCTATAGATACAAATTACTAAATAAACAAATTACTAACAAAATTTTGAAAATATTTTGTTTGGAAAAAAATAATTTTCAAATATTTTACATTTCGTATTTATTTGGAATAAATTTGTTTAAAATACAACAACGCATGCTGAAAAAAGGAATATTAAAAATTAAGTCCGATAAAATTCTTTCAGCTGCTTGTTTAACAATTTTTAGTACTTGATTAAATACCCATTATCTTTTTACTACCGATATTTTTTATGACACAAGGGATCAATACATTTATATTGACCTCATAACCGGATATTTAAGATAATAAATTGAAAATATCAGTAAAAAAAAAAAACTGTAAATAATATAATAAAACCATCCAAGTATTCGTAACACACAAACTCTGAAAGGCTTCACATTCAAATCTTTCTCTCTCTAAAGGAAAAGAGTTCAAGATACGAAATTGTTCAAAATCCGAACTGTGCATAAGCTGCTGCAACGCAACTGAAAACCATTTAATAAACACAAAATTTAAAAAGTTGAAAGGGTCTTGAATTGCAATGGTTGATCAAAAAATAAATTAATAGTTTAAAAACTAAAAAAAAATACGCTTTTAGAGTTAATCAAACTAAAAAGTACAAAATAATTGTTTTTAAACTATAATATTTAAATGAGGTCCCGGTACTGAGGACTGGTTCTTACAATGATTTAATTGTGAGTAAAACAAAGGCTAAATGCGAATATGTCGAGACAGCCAGGATTCGAACAGGGAATCTCCTAATCAGTCGCGTTATCCGTTGTGCCGCTGTCCCACGTAGGTTTGAATGTCTGAAAGATGACTGTAAACGTTTCTATGCAGTTTAAAGAGTATGTATGAGGAGAAACAGATCTCCAGGGGAAAACTGATGCTCCTATCAAGATGACTTTTCAAAGACTGTATGTTTTAATCACTAATACTGGCGATCCTAATCATGATGAGATAATAAACATGTCAAAATATTTTATTGTCGTCGGTCCTTGATAAGTATACAACGTTTAAATTAAATCGGATCGCTTAAAGTAGGGCAAAATCGAGCCCAAAGAGTCAGTTACATACATAGAAACAAACATAAAGGTGAAACTAATAAAAGCGTAGTAAAAAGAATATAAAAATTTGTAAAAAATATACAATGACAGGGTGTCAAAACATATTTTCCAGGAAAATCATAAAACCAGAAAAAAAACCAGTAAACCAAAAATAAATTAATTATAACATCTTGAGGATAGCTTCAACAATGTCCCCTCAAAATATTGTAAACCACGTTATTTTTGCTCACTAGATGATTGGAACCAAATCAAATAATCTAGCTACGTATTTTGATAAAATGGAATCGACATAATAATCTTAATTTAGTATTATATTCTTCGAAACATTTTAAGAATTTAAAATCTTTAAGATTCTTTAAAAGAAAACTTCAAATAAGTTCAAAAGCTCCTTTATAAATTAATTCAATTTTATGAAACTTTGCAATAAATTAAGAAATTCAATTTGAAAATTTGGTTTATAATTAATCATGTTTGGATATATTATGTTGCTAAAATTAAAAATAAAAATATCTTACCCAAAGGGAAATGCCTGTTTTTTAAATGATATAGAAATATATTAATCTTTATAAAAATACGATTTCTGCTTGGTAACTGCAGATTTTAAACTTTTTTGATATTTGTTTCTGTTTGCAATATAGGCGAAAACTGAGTATAAAAAGAAAACATTGCCAATAAACAATATAATAAAAATAATTTTTATAACAATATAATATAATAATATTAATATATAATAATTATTTTACATATATACTATTCTCATAATGAGAAACTGACTAAACAGAAAGCACTTCATGTAAGTGAGAAGCTGAAAGAACCTCTTAATTTTATGCTTGCTTTTCAAGGAATGATATCAGAACAATGTTTCTTGTTAAAATCAAATAATCCAGTCATCCAAAGGATGATCAGCTGTAATCAGGACGCCAAAGTTTCTCCTCTATTATAAACCTTGCCTTAATAATCATTATAAACGCTGCGAATCAAAAACATATAAACATTGTTAAATATTAAGGGGACCTATTAAATGGAAGGCTAGAAAAGATTAAATTATTAATTATATTTTCATAGACATAAGTCTATGAAAATATTTTATTTCAACCCTGCTTACGGACAATTTTTCTGAATGAAAATTTAAACAATGCAAGCCTGCTGTTTGTTCTAACACAAAAAAAAAAAAAAAAAAAAAAAAAAATTATCAAATCTTTTTTTTTTCTTTCTAATGCAGCTGGCAAAACATAGACAGCTTGGTCTTGGATGCATTAAGGCAAGCGCTGCACAAACGTACTCACTTTGCATTACCCAGGGGCGCATGTAACTTGAAGAAAAGCCACGGACGCTGAGTAACAATGCCCCCGCAACGCTCTACGATCCTATTAGACCGGGACGTACAGTTTAAAGTGGATTCCGAACCACCGCAAACATCCATGGCACCGCCGGTACTGAACCCGAAACCTGTGGTACCGAGCGCCAGAGTGCTAGCCACTCGGCCATTCAGGCCTTTTGTCAAAACTTAAAAGTAAGAAAATTTTTGAGTAAAAATATTTAAATTATCAATAAATAACAATAGTTTTAGGCAATATTGAAATTTAAATTATTGCACGCCTAGGAAATTTTTAAAGGTTTCTCTGCCCCACAATTTTATTACATTAACTTTGAAAACCCTGATTTATTAGATGTTTAATATTAAAATTTTTTATTAAAACCCTGGGTTAAACGAAAACTATGGGTAGTGGATACAATCTCTTGTTCAGAAAAATATTATAGGGCATCAATATACAATAAAATAAGTTTTAAAGTTCATTAATTTACAATTTAAAATAATAATATCGAACAAAGTCATTCAAGGTCAAATCTAATTTATAGTAACAAACTACATTCCCACTACAATATAAATCCCTTTTTTTCTTCTTTTTGACAGTGTTGAATGAGCCCAGTATTTCTTTCCTTATTAATTGAATACTTGCATTATTCTATTAATGTGGTTCTACTGATTAATTTTTTACTGCAGCTTAATTTTGAATTTATTCCTGTTCTGATTCTAACATGATCCTATAAAATGGCAACACTTAGTGTTTTGTATTTTCGTAGGTCACATGGTCCTAGTTTATGGTTTCGATATCTAAACAACCGGCATATTTAAAGTTTTTATAGAATATTTCCTAATTTTAGATAAGCACTATGCAGCGCTTTGCATATGATGTTGTTGTTATAGGCGGGGGAATAATAGGCACCAGCACTGCAAGGGAAATGTTGATACGAAATCCTGCTCTTAAATTGGCCATTGTTGAAAAAGAAGGATCTATAGGTGAGAAATTTATCTTGGTTTAAAAGTTTCTCCCGTATGTGGTACCTATAAATATTTATTGATTTCCTCAACACTCTATGACATTACGGTAATCAATTCTCTGCTGTATATTAATATGGATATTTTCTACTGATTATTTTACAATTGAGAGGGTATCTGCCCAGTAAATGCCCCTGAATATTTTTTGTTAACCAATATTTTTAGGTAAATTCAAAAAGTGAATTCGAATTGAAAGCAGAAGCCTCACTCAACAGATATTACTGAAAAGTGTTGTACATTTCAAATTAATGTTTTGTTTAAAAATTATATATCAAGTTCTTCAAACAACATCTAATATCCCTGTTGATATATTAAGTGCATGGTATTTTAATTCGTTTTACAGATAGATATAAGTTGTAAAACCTGCTATTGAATTATGTATTTAAAATTATATTTTTAAATGATGAAGGGTTATGAACAGAAGAACAGTTAACTCTTAGTTTAAGATATTTTATTCAAATTAAAATGAAAAATTTTGATAAATAAACAAAAGAAATTATATTTAATTTCATTTTAGCCTTCTGTTCATTCAGTTTTGGAATTTCTTTTAGATTATGAACATTATAATTTTATCTTTTCATTTTATAAAAAAAAATCTTTTAAACATAAAGCAATCTATAATATATATATTATTTTAGAAATCTTGTATCCAATCCCACATAAAAGGAATTGCAATTCTTTTAAAATTGTTATGTTACATTATAATTCTTGATACCATTATTTCATGTGTATCTAAGATGATTAATGTAATCTTTAAATAAAATATTTATTTTAATTAACTTTTTATGTCTAGTTATTAATAGTAGCAAGTAATTTTTTAAATATAGGGCCTGAATGGCTGAGTGTCTAGTGCTCTTGCTGCCACAGGTTTCGAGTTCGAGTCCTGCCGATGACATGGTTGTTTGTAGTGGTGCGTAATCACTTTAAACCGTAGGTCCCGGCCTCATATTACTGTAGGAGCATCACAGAGCCAAATCAGATTTCTTCTGCTCCATCACAACAGAAGCTGCCTCCTTTCCATCCATCCATGAGTAGATTACTCATGTGATGTCTTGCAGGACACTGAAGATTAGTCACAACACATAGTTCTTAAATATGAGTATTAATATGTTTAAAATAGCTTAGTTATTTGTCAATAATTTACTTGTATGCATATAAAAACATGTCACAAAAATATTCATTATTTTGACCATATCACTTTATTAACCATTTTCTATTTAATTTTAAAATATATTAAACCTGTTATATAGTTGTTGAAATATGTTTAATAATATTTTATTTTGTAAATAAATGCAAAAATTACATTTTGGAATAACATTTAAAAAAGGAAATTATATTGAAAGCATTCTACTTCAGAAATTGTATAAACACTGTTTTATGCCAACTCAAAATTTTATGAATATGTCTGACAGAAAAACAAAAGTGATACAGTACTAAATGCCACGCTATAGGCATTGCATTTAGGAAAGGATTAGTAATAACTGCCAATTACTTGTTAACAATGTGAATTCAATAATAGTCAATATCCTAATAATATTATTCTCGAATAATAGTTGCCCTTTTCTTTCAGGGGCTCACCAAAGTGGGCACAACAGTGGTGTAATTCATTCTGGTATTTACTATACGCCTGGAACTCTGAAAGCAAAGCTGTGTGTTGAAGGACTTGATCTTGCCTACAAATACTGTGCTGAAAAAAATATACCTCATAAGAAATGTGGAAAGGTGGATTATAATATTAAGTAAGGGAAGAGGGGGCACATTAGAATACTTCTACTAAAACTGTAATGTTTTTATCAATTTTATTTCTTTAAAAGTTCGTTTATTTTAAATCTGATATAATTGGTCATCTTTATAATACTCCTTTGTACCCCATGCCAAATTATTATTTAATATATATAATAATTTAGACAACACTGAAATAACAAGAGAAGAATATTGAAATAATATATTGTAACCATCATGTTTTTACTGAAAGTCACAGATATTCAACATAAAAAGAATTGGGAAAGTCTATGATCCAAAGTTCAATTTTTTACTTTGGCAATGTTTTCTCCCCCTATTTTTGCTATCTTCACCCCCCTTCACCCCCCACTTCTTTCTCTCATGTTTGTTCGGAGGAACTCCAGAGTGGGAACGAAAAAAAAAATACTCACTGCATATTCATATTTCTTTTCCAGTTAATTACTAGTTCTTGGTCTGCAAATGCTGATATTTTAAAAGTTCTGTTTAGAGAATTCTGTTTTTGTGATAATTTTTAAATTCTAATAGTACAAATTTACATAACCTTAACCTCCAATTTATTATTATATTTACACACTTGATAAATTAAATATAGAGAATATTTTAATTTCTAACACTTAATAATTAAATATTTTTTAAATTTTAATATTATAAACTTACAGAGAACACTCCTCCTGTAAACCCTTGATTTATTACTACATTCGCACACTTGATAAATTAAAAATAGGGGATATTATAAAAATGCTAAATTTTTAAATTTTAATATTATTCAAATTGATGAACCATTGCCAACTTGGCACAAAACTGGAGTTTGGCGATAGGGGACTCTGGATCAAAGAGCCCTGTGATAAAATTGACAAATGGTATATATTTGCAAAATAATTTTTTATTGAAATGTTTATTAAAATTATTATTCACAGTATATTTGAATTTATTTTTAACAAATATATCTACTCAGTTTATGTAAAATTTCATGATTACTTAAGATAGTGTTGATAGTCCAGGTTCTTTCATTGTTGATGGAAGTTTTTACTCAATCTTTACTGCATTAATTCCTCTAACATCTGCAATTTCTGCAAAAATAATAATATTTTTTCATAGTAAGGCATTTCATATTAATTCCTCTAATCTGACAAATATGATAGACACATTTGGTGCAGCAGAATTTTAAAAGTATTTTACTTATATGATATACACTTCATATACTGATGGATCAAACATTTTCAGTTTATAGTATATATCAATGTCCTTATGCAACTTTAATTCAATATTGATAGCCAAATTAAGATTCATACTTTTCTGACTCACTGACTGAATTTATTATTAATCTCTGTGTAAAAATATAACTATAATACATCTATTATATTCCTATTAGAAGAAATGGCTGTTAGCTGGGTTTGTTTCAATGTTTCCTATACATCAGTATCTCAATGTGATGCATTAGGTCATTTTTAAACAAATGGATAAGATTAATTTTGTTAACTACATGGAACTATAATTTATATTGAAAAGAAAATTTAATTGTTTATAAATGCATAGTACTTTATGAAAATGATTATTCTCAAATATAGGAAATATCTACATCAGTAAAGAAAATTTATTTTTATATAGAAAAATGAACTTATCTGGTTCATAAGCAGCATTTTCATGAGTTGGAATCACAGGTACAAACATATTTTATAGGGACTATTTAATGGGATTTTTAAAAATTTTTGCAATATTTGAGAAATTGGATCTGTTCTAAAGTGCCCCCTCTTCCTTGTAGGCATATGTACGGGATATTTAAAATATCTGGCAAAACTGTAAAGAGAAGTTACCACTTGTGTTTCATGTTTAGTCATGCACTTCTTTGGCCTAAGTTGATGACAAGTCTAATTCGCCATTCAAACTAGGACAGAATTAAACTTAATACAAATAAAAACAAATTATTAACAAAATAAAGTTATCCAAAAACTTAAACAAAATTATTCTTATTCATTCTCAAAAGTGATTTTTAACAGTTGTAAGAGCACATAAGCTTCCAGTTTAGCATTTATTACTAATAAATTTTTTATTTACTGTTACAAGTTCTTTTATTCATTATTTTATCTGAGTTGTTCATCTCATTAAAGTTTTTCATTTAAATAATTTTTAAAAGTAACAAAAATAATATGAATTTAAAATGATTTTCTATACTTTATTAAGTAAAATGTAAATAATTTTAAGTAAAATACAATATTATTAAAATTTACAGTTCTATTGTTCTCAAAATCAGTTTGTAATTCTCAAACGTATGCAAAATGCATTGCATAAATCACAAAAAAAAAAAAAAAATTTTTTTCCTCACTCAACTAATATAGCGAAAATTTGTTATTTTTATTTTTCGTTATGGCAGAAAAAAATTTTTTTCTAGAAAACATAATTATCAATTATTATAATTTTTTTATATTTATTTAGGAAAATATTTCATTATGAATCCAATTTGATTTATTGAAAGTGTCAAAACTGTGTTCAAAAATGCATAAAATTATTAATTCATTTAAAAAAATATTTACAATATTTCTTTCCAGTTGATAGTAGCTGTCAAGGAAGATGAAATAAGTAGATTGGAGTCTCTTTATAAAAGAGCAATTGAAAATGGTGTAAAAGATGTATCTTTGATTGAGAAGGATAAAATCAAAGAAATAGAGCCTAATATACATGTAATTTTTTTTTACTTTAACTATATATTAAATAATTGAATTATGTTATTTTATATATTAGTTAAAAAATTAAAAAATTTTTTTTAAATTGTCAATTTATGTATATTACTTGTGCAAAGTTATTTTTTCCTCTTTCCTTTAACATTATTTTATTTTTTAATTATTATTATTTAATTGCTATAACAAATGGAAATAATATTTCTATTATTTCTTGTATTCTTTAACTTTTAAAATGGTTTTATAAAATTTATGCAAAAAAAAAAAAAAAAAAAAAAAAAAATCCATTTATTTAAGCTTTAGTAGAACAGAAATTTTTCATATTGTTTAAAGTAAAGAAAATGCAAAATATTGAATTCTATATAATTAACTTATTATTTGTATATAGCTATTTAAATATTTCAAAATCAAGATAAAAATGTACAAGTATCTCTTAGTTTTTATTGAGATAAAAATTATGATTTTGATATTCATTTGGTTATTACAAACTAAACTTATAGTAGATGGCTAGATTTATATTTTTCATATTATCCAGTAAATATGTTAAATACGTTAAAAATTTTAAATTTTAACATGTATTATAATAATTACATACAAGGATACTTATGTTATTAGGTAGATTTGCATTGTTTTATAAATGAGGATTTATTAGTATATATTGTTAGAAAATTTCAATGCTATTCAAAATTTCCTAGTTTTAGGCTTAAAGATTTTTCAACTAAATATAAGAATAAAAATTCATTACAAATTTCTTTTTCTGAATTCAATAAATATAGGATTTTTAAATATGTAATGACTTATGTTGATTAGAGTATTTTATTTACATCTGAATGAAATATTAAATAATAAAACTTTTGTATTTATATGAAACATTAGTTTTTAATATCGGTTATCATGTTCAACAATGTTTTCTTTTTTGAACATATGACATGTGCATATTAAATGTTAACAAAAAATTCTGTATTACTATATATTATTTATTTATTCCTTGAAAATAATCAAAAATTATCAAGATTTAAATTCATAACTATTTCAAGGATAGTAACTTTTTTGTTGTACCACAAAATATTTTTGGGTTTTTTTTTTTTTTCACAGAAATACAGCATATATTATACTTGCTGCTCATTATTGATACATATTTTGTGTTCTACAGGGTTTGAAAGCAATCTGGTCTCCCAATACTGGCATTGTAGATTGGGGACAGGTAACAAAATCCTTTGCAGATGATTGCAGAGAAAGAGGTGCAGATATTTATTTAAATTTTCCAGTGAAAACATTCAGCACCATTTCAGAAAATCCTGTTGGATCCGTCGTAATAAGTGGAAAAACAACGGTAATTTTTTATTTTATAATATTTAGCATTTTTTTAAATTTTAATAATAGATGTAATTTTAGAAGTAAAATTATTATGAATTTTTATCTGTAGCATAATTTTTTTTAGAAAAAAATTTTAGAATCTTGGGATTGCACCAAAAATGATAAAAAAAAATTTATATCAATTAAATGGTATTAAATTAAAAGAAAAAGGTTTAATTTAATTTTTATATTACCAAGGTATTTGAATATTATGATAAGAAAATAACTTATTTTATTATCACTTTATTAAAGTTTTTCAAATAGGCCTCAGAAAAATTTATTTTAATATATCAGAAATGAACATTTTGTTTTTATTTTTCAACAATCACATAATTATGATATTTATCATAATTGTTAGTCTTGGGTATATTAGAGCTTATATACTGTCAGTGGCATAAATTTATTCATTGAATTGCTTAATGAAATATAACTTTTTATTTAGAATGATAAATGTAAACATTTTTAGAAACTTTTAATTTCATATAAGATATATTTCTCTCTATATCATTTTTTAATAAAGATACAGTTTGCTGTTAAAAACAATCTTCAGTAACCAATAAAAGGCACAATGTTTAATTGCTAATAACTATCATTGGAAAAAGAGTTTAAAGAACTTGTAAAAAATCTGAATGCTACTTATAAGAATTTTCTGGAACATTCACCTGATAACTTGCCTACATTTTTTATAATATTTTACTTCTCTTAGTGCAGAATAACATTTATTATTGTTATGAAACAAAAGCAGTTTTCACAACAGTTCAAAAACTATTTAAGCTTTACATAATTATAAAATTTGCCACTTAAGTAAAACAAAAAATTCTTGACATCATAATGGGAAAAAAAAAAAAAAAAAAAGGTTTTTGAGGAATACAGTGGATGTATACTTAAATTAATAGTTATGTTGTTTTACATTAACGAGAATTAGCAGTCTATTTCGATTGATGAAACCAAAAAATAATGGTTATTTTTTGAAGTCATAATTAAACTTAATACTAGATGATGTTAGTAGTAGCTTGAAATTTAACACTTTAAATTATTTAACAACACTTATTTCTTTGGTAGCAATGGTTCATTAGTAGAAGTTGATATCAACAGTTTTTTAACAGTACTACACAGCCTCACCATTTGGCAAAGCTGGCAGTTAATTTCATTGTGTGCTAAAAAAATTCAACTCTTTTGATAAGGAAAGGTTTATTAGCATATCACCCAGAGTTGCATTAAATTTAACTCCAGTTAAATTCAACTCTCACAGTTGTGGCAACATTATTTTTGAACTCCATATAAATTAAGTATATTTAAACTTAAAATATTCTTTCTTGACTCCATTTATATTGAAAATTTTTACCACTTGATAGTTATTATTTGTTTATTTTTGTATTTTTTAATTGCTTTTGCATGATGAAATTATAGACACCTATTACAGTAAACATTTTGCAAAAGAAATTGTTAAAGAAAAAGAGGATGGGGTAGGGTGAAGCATGGTTAAAGATATAATAGGTTGTGATGATAATGTTATCATATAATGCATATAAGATAGGATATTTACTAATACAAAAGATTTTTCTTAATTCTAATTCATCCATTTTACTACATATTTTTATAAACAAAACTTGCTAAAAGTAAACTATATTAATTTAAATTCAGCAGTGATGAATTATCTCTATTTGTAATAAGAAATATTGGACAAAATAAATTTCTCCTAAAAAGAGTGTTATTCTTAATTTAGAATATATTTTAATGATGGATCAACAAATCAATTTTTATGCATAAATTTATGATTACATTCTTTTCAGAAATACATTTAAGAAAAATTATTAGTATAAAAATTTCTCATTTTGAAAACCATATTTGTTTCATCAATTTTTTAAAGAATTTCTATAACCCTTTATAAGTAAATATTTAATTTTATTTATTAAACAACATATCAATTATTAAAAATTTCCAACAACAAATTTTTTATAAAAATTACATCTCTTTAATGTTTAGTTTTAAGAAAAGACAAAATCAATATGCACTTTTTAATTATTTTAGGTCTGTATTGAATAAAAAATTTATTTTTCTGCGGATGAAAAAAAAAAAAAAAAAAAAACTCTGTATAGTTATATGGAGTATGTATGTATGTTATGTGTGCTATATGGATATAGAAAATATAACACAGAAACATGTTTCTCTTGGTTGGTCTACTGATAAATATACTCTAGGTTAATACAAATTAACTTGGTGGGTTGTACAGTATTCATATGCATAACTTATTCATGCATTGCATAATTAAAGAGTATTAAATTTAGTGGTTAAAATTAACCATTAGATTATTTTAGGATTAATGATTAATGTCGTTAAAGAAGATTAACAGATTTATCCCTCTCTAGAATACAACGAGTACGTAAATGTTTTGCTTATTTTAATATCTTTTTTTTTTTTTTCAATTAATATCACATTTCATCAGTTTAAATTTGTAGAAATTATATTATTTTTAAACATTGTATTCTTAATGCTTTATATTTGTGATCATTAGCATTTTAAGTTAAAATATGTTTGTTGCAAATATCCCATTAAAAGATTTTGATAGATTTTAGCATTATTGTTATTGGAAAATAATATTTATATAACTGATTTGCATCACAATTTGTTTTTATATTTTAAATAGTATAAGTTATTCTATTTGTTTTTATTTTCAGAATATTCTTTGCAAGCATGTTATTACATGTGGAGGACTACATTCTGACAAATTAGCCATGCTGACAGGATGCAATCCAGAACCTAAAATAATTCCATTTAGAGGAGATTATCTAGTTTTGAAGCCAGATAAAGCACATTTGGTGAAAACAAATATATATCCTGTAAGTTTCTTCTGTGCCTTATTCTTTTTAGTAAGATTCATTCTGGGATGAACAATGTTTAGAATGTATATATATATTATATATAGATATATATATTGTATTGGAGAAATTTTGATTATTTAATTACATTTCATATCATCCAATAGATAACATTACATTCATAAAAATACTATCTTATTTTTCAAATTTCTTATGCTAATTAAATATATACTTTTATTCATAGTTTTTATTGATAAACACTAACAATTCATTTAATTTTATATCTATCAAATGGAGAACGACAGTCAAAATACACAATACTTATAAATTTATCTTTATAGCAATGCCAAGTTCTGTGGATTCTCCATAAATAACAAAATGTTTGTGTTGGCTATGTTTTACTTGTATAGAAGAAATCAATACTTACCCAGAATTTTTTTAAAAAACGCTGTTTTTTTATCCTTTTCTAACTTTGCACTAGAAATTTTTTTTTAATTTAAAATAATTAAAAACTTATTTACATATTTTTATATAATTAAAATTTATTCTTATTTAATATTATGCCCAAATTTAGTGTTACTGTTACATGTTCCAAAAGAATTTTTAATCTGCAAGGTCTTAAAAAGAAGGATATAGTTTAATGAATAAGTCTAATTTAGATTATAAGTTTGTTTTATAAATTTTAAAGGAGATTTTTACATTTGTAATGCTTATATTTATTTTCATTTCAAAATGGTACAGCATTATGTTTTAAAAATTTTATCTTTTCTTATATTGAATATGTACTAAATAATTTCTGCACACATATTGCAAGCATTAAATTTTTAATTTCTTCTAAATAAATCCCTATTTTAATAAAAACTTTCCCAATTTTTTTTTTTTAAAAAAAAAAAAAAGTGCAGCTATTTTAATAATATTATAAATTGCACCTACAGTTGTAACATGAATGTGATCATGTTTGCTATGTAAATTTATTGATCATTTCTGTTGGAAGATAAGGGTGTATGTTTGTCAGTTTTCTCTCATATACACGCACTACTGACAAGCATCAAAAAGTACTGACCTTGGTTGAGGTACTAAAATGTACATTTGGCATCTTTGAATTTAGAAAATTCAAAGCTTTTTTTAGTGATGTTTTGATTCCATATATTGAATCATAAAATCAGCAAAAGTATATACTGTCTTATCCAAATTGTGCCATTGCAGCCTGTTACATTATATTCATGAAAGAAAGAAAAATTGCTTTAAGAGGGAGATTTGAGGTAAAATTACTCACATTTATTACTGAAGAAAAATGATTTGTTTTCCCTTACACCTTTATATAATTCAGATTTAGCATTGAAATATTTTGTTAGGAAAACATTTCTGAAGTTATTAATATTTCTCATTTTATTATTTTTTATCTATTTATAAAAAACTATTCTTAAAATTAATCTATGGTTGTAAAATATTTAGGCTATATAAAATATTTATTGTATATATATTAGGTTCAAATTATAATTTATATTATATTTATATATATAATATATATAATTTAATTTACATTTTAATTTGAGAAAGGGTTTTTACATTAATAATAAATCTTAACAAATTTAAATAATACATGTATTAGTATTTCTTTCAATTTTATGTATTGCAGTTTTCATCTCAAAGTCTTATATTTTAAAAATTTATACTCATGTTTGTGAAAATTGCAACACCATGAAGGAATTGTCATAATTGAATGAAATTTAATACACAGTTGAGTGGTAGTGGTACAAATAGATGATTAAATGTTCAAAGCAAACAAACAATAACAAGAGATCGGAATCAGTATTTTGTGTAGCCACCACGCGCCGCAATAAGTGCTGCTACACGACGTGGCATGGAGTCAAACAAATTTTGAATGTCTGCCTGAGGAAGAGCATTCCATATTGTTTGTATGCTCACCCAAAGTTCGTCTGCAGAAGCAACAGGACGAGGATCACGAGCGAGACGCCGACCAACGAAATCCCACACATGTTCAATCGGCGACATATCCGGGGAATACGCAGGCCAAGGAGAAACTGTACCTGCCGTGTTGCAAAGAAGGATTGAACAGTACTAGCGATATGAGGGCGGGCATTGTCCTGTTGAAATACAGCGCCTGGCAAGCTTTGAAGGAAGGGAACAGCTTGGGGCTGTAGAACTTCACTGATGTACCGGTAGCTGTTCAGATTGCCCACAATTCTTAGCAATTGAGATCGTCCATGATATGCTATAGCACCCCAGACCATAACTCAGGGTGTTCGTCCACTGTGGCGTTCGATAATGCACTCCGGAAGGTGGCGTTCACCAGCATAGCGTCTGACACGAATGCGGCCATCATGGTACCACAAATTAAAGCAGGATTCGTCAGAAAACACGACATGCTGCCAATCAGCACGCCAGTCTTACTGCTGAGCGGCCCAACGTAGCCGCAGGCGGCGATGGTTTAGCGTGAGAGGATCCTGTATAAAGGAGTCCTTGCGCGCAGTCCACGCTGCAGCAGACGTCTACGAATTGATGAAGCCCACAATGAAACACCTGTAGCTATTGACCACTGTGCTGCCAATTATTTAGAGGAAGCTGTACGGTCCGTCAGCGCCATGCGGACCAGGTGTCTATCATCGCGAGCTGACGTCACATTTCGGGGTCCACTCCCTGATTTCCGAGTTGTCCGACACTCGTCCGTCCACTGCTTCCAAAGACGCATCACTGTGCTGCTGTTACGCTGCACACGAGCGGCTACTGCACGATAAGACAATCCAGCTTCACGAAGGCCGATGATTCTCCCCGTTCAAACTCTGTAAGTTGTTCAAATCTCGCTCTCTTTCGTCGAAGAGGCATAAGTAACGATTGAGCTAACGTTTACCACTAGCAGATAACCACCGATAACCATACACGCCTCGCTACAGCCGTCTATTTATTCGGATCCATCCGCCGTTCAGAGGGCGCTGCTCAGCATACGCATGCGCTACGGATTTGAAATTCTAATCATTTGCATATCATGCGCTAATTTGCATTTCTGAAAATTTCAGCTCACTCTCGTAAGTCCTTCATGGTGTTGCAATTTTCACAAACATGAGTTTATAAATATGTTAAGTATATATTTGTTTAAATGAATCTTAATTTCTCACTAACTTTTGATTACATAGTAAAATAATTATTGAACAGTTACAATCTAAACCTAATTTTTCTCTTAAAACCTAGTTTAATATAATACTTAACTTAACTAATATTTAAAAGATTTTTTTCTTTTGCGTTTTAGTGTCTCATATAATTGATAAATATTCCAACTTATCTGAAATGATACTTATACTGCTTACTTATATGTAATAATGGTTATAAGAATGTGTTTTGTTTAGACTAGGATATTATCAGGCATTGTTCGTCCATAGGATATTATATGAGTTCTACATAACATATTAATCACCAAAAGCATTTTAAATGTGATTTTGCCTAGGCCATTGTAATTGTTGATGGATAATGCTGACATCTGTTAAGGTTTTAAATCTTATTCTTACTGCCCCAATTTGTTTATAAACTTTGAAATTTGTACTAAATTGATGAATTTCAGCTATATATTCTAATGAAATAACAAAACAATAATAATACAAAAAGTGAAGCAACAAAAAGGTCTTATAATTTTTGTCAAGTTTTGTTTCTGTAAAAATCCATGACAATATAATAATTTCAAAATTGTATGATATTTTTTTTAAATTTGTATTAATAAGGATAATATTTATCTTTTATTTTAAATATTGCAGGTGCCACACCCCAATCTGCCTTTCTTAGGTGTTCACATCACTCCTCGCATCGATGGTTCTGTATGGCTTGGACCTAATGCAGTATTAGCTTATCATAGAGAAGGTTATTTGGGAAGTGGTTTCAAATTGCGAGAATTTATGGAATCAGTTGAGTATATGTATGTGTTCAATTTTCTTGTTTTCCACTTTATATTTAATTGGTATATTAAATTTGTTGTTATAACTTCAACAAATATAATATTTTTATATAGTTGTTCCAATTTCATAGTTGTTGCTGTTGTTTATATAGTTGTTCCATGGTGTTCAAAACAGTATTTGCTCTATTTCTGAAATTCTTTACTTTTCAAATTCAGGAAAATGTATTTAGTATTTATTTTCTAAACTTTTTTTAAAATGTAGAATTTAAATTATTATAAAAAAATAAAAAAATAACTTAAAAAAAAAAAAAGTGAAAATAATATATATATTTTTTTAATTTTAAGAACTGATTTTTTTTTATAATTATAATGTATTCATAATTTTTATGACTTTAAAATGTAGGTTCCTTTTTGTTTTCTAAATGCTGAGATAATTATTTAAAAAGCATATATTGATCAGGTTATAAAAATTAAAAGTGAAATCGCATTTTAATTTAATCTTTTTTTGTTATAATTACTGATTATTTATTATTATTATTACTTTTGCAATATTTCATTGTTTCTTTTGTGATTTCTTTGACTGTGGGTGTTTTTTCAAGTACAAAATACTACATCTGGCATTAATTTCAGTTCTTTTAATTTTAAAAAGCATTTAAGTGTCATATATATTTTTTAATAATGCAAAATTAATAGGTTTGCTTTTATTTACCTCATCACGGTTTGATTATTTAATATGATTTTAGAGTTTGAAAGGAAATTTGAATTTCAAGCTCAGCATTAATTGATCATTATTTCTAAATTTAATAAAGTGATAAACATTACAACTATAGCTTTGCCACTGATTAGCTTTATCAAAGATAGTTGCTCGAATCTAGATAATATAAATTAGTATTTTGGTCTTTTTTTTTTAAATATTAAAAATTCAGGTATTTTAAAATTCTTCTAAGGTATTAATAATTTCATAAATTATTAATGATTAATTATTATTAAAAAATATTATTATTATTTGATATTATTAATTATCATTTAAATTATTATTAAATTAATAATTATTAATTTCTTAAAAAAAAAGATATAGCAAAAAATAATCCAATCATCTTAAAATTTTGCATGTAGATAACCTTATATCAAGTATGCAAATGATTCAATTTTTGTTCAATGAGTGCCAACTTTGTTACAGTTTGCCTTTTTTTTTTTTTTTACAACTTGCATTGTATAAAGCAGATGCAGTTGTTTTTGTTATCAATACTGTAATTCTGTAGTAGCACAACCAATAATGCCATTTATGACATTGTCTGTAACCAATAAGTCGACTTCAAATATCGTTGAATAGATTGGATGCATAAATCTGATTAATCATAACAAGCTATAGGTTATCACTTGCATTATAGAGACTTTTGTGCAAAAGTACTGGTAATAATAATTGCTGTAAGGAACTTGTTAGCCTTTTGTTCCTCTTCCATTGGGCAACAAAGTCACCAGATCTTTTGTTAATTGAATATGAGGGCATGACAGACCTCCCAGATTTGGGCATCCCAAAAAGTGGCAGATATGGATCAACAACTGAGTTATTCTTGGCAGAATAAGAGTAGGAATCCTTTAAAAAGTTCTTACTGTTTACATAGTGAATATAAGCATATATTGCACCAATCACTCTGATTGCAATAATCAATTACTATTGATGAGTTATAAGGCCTTAAATTTGTAATAATTTCATTACCTGTATGTGGGCTTTCTGCAGATTTAATTTCAGTTGCTGCCATTTCTTTGTAGTGCCTCAGTCTTATTTTATTGAATATGTTACTTTATTTATCTTTATTGATTTTAACACTGATTTTTCAAATAAATGTAACAATATTTATAATGCAAAATGAGAACAATATATTTTTTTTAAATTTTCTAAATAAAAATCGTTGAAAAATGATCACTTTTACATTATTTTATATCAGGGCCTGAGAAAATTAGCCATAAAGCATTTCATGTATGGCTTGACCGAAATGTATCGTGGAATCAACGCTAATGCTCAGGTTGCAATTCTACAGCAGTACATGCCTTCTCTGTCAAGATCTTGGGTCCAGAGGTAAATTTTTCTTCTATCATAGGATTTAATATAAATGCATGCATGTCAACAAACATTTTTGGAGAAAGCAATATCAATTTCCTTAGTGAAGTGTTTCAAATATGGAAAAATGCTATGATTCTTTTGTTGATTATTTTTTTTATATATATTTTGGTGAAAAGTATTTAAAAGTTACAATGCATTTCATTACTTAAGTGGCGAATTTCAAACCTTTAATATTAAAACTATTTTATTATCTGACTTTTTAAAAAAAATATTTTTGTTATTGTATTATATGTTTTCAAAGGGACTCTATTTTGGAAGGTTATGATTGCTACTTTCTATGAAATATTTTGGAAAAAAAGTTCCATTTTAAACTTGAAGTGTAATCCCAAATGTTGAAAGGAGAGAATTGAGATATTCATTCTAAATTTCTTTGATTCCAAAGATCACATTTTATCTAATGAATGGATTCTTTAATACTCCATTATAGAAAAAAATGATTAGCACAAGCTTAGATTGGGACTAACATATAGAAGCATAATCATTTTTTAGACTTTCCACTGTAGAGTAGTAGTAAAATAGAGCACATATAGAGGTTGTCATTTTTCAAGCCAGCATAATGGTCAACTGACATTTATATTTCAGCAACCCACTTGGTTGTTACCCAGATGATTTATATGGGACTTGTCACATTGTAACTTGCGTTACACTAATAAAATAGTTAAATAGGGCTCTGTATATGCATGTATCAAGAAATTTGTTAAAAGACTTGCTAATTTGCCTTTTCCATTATATTGAGTGTTTTAAAAGCAATTTTATTCATCATGGGCATTTCTCTGATTTATACTATTGACTTTTAGATAGATAATACTTTTATTTTATGAGATGATTAGAAGTCATTTTATCTATTTAAAATTTATTTTATGCATGTATTTTAAGTACAGCTTAACATATAAAGCAGTAGCTTGGCAAATTTTTGGCAACTATAAATGCTATTGGTTAAGAAATGGAGAATCATTCAATAATTTTCAAAACAAATGTTCAATTTTTGCAAACTCTTATTAAATGTAAATTTATTATTTCTCATTTTTTTGGCCTTGGTATTCTATTAATAAAAATAATTTGTTACATTTCACATTTGAATTATGTATTCAATATTAATTTCTGAATTGCATGTGACAGTTTCTTTTATTTTTGTGAGGTAGAATTTGGGAATAATCACATATTTTGGATTAATAAGTATATATTTATTAACAAACAAATATATAACAATTTTGCTGAAGAAATACTTATGGTAAAGGAGAGAAGTGGTGATGTAGTGGCAATCATTGTATGAAAAAGATGGGAGATGTTGGCCTCAGTATTCTATTCTTTCCGCTTGAAGGAATGTTGTCTATTTTATTAACACTGTATGGTTCTCATGCTAGAAACATAAATAGTATACTGACAGAAGGAATGAAATATGGTTTACAGTGAATGAAGCAGAATGTTCCTTCTGTCAATTAACAAAGTTAGATGTGAAGGTATTAAAATTAGATGTAATTTGGCCAATTCAAAATTCATTAAGCTTTATGAAATCACAGAGGGAACAACATATCTACTTTCAGAATCTATTAATAGTCAGTAGTACCTCCTATTTACGATTATAAGTGATAAATAAGGATTTCAGTTTAAAAAGAGCATTCACGTTTAATTAAAAATGTGTCTAAAGCTAATAAATGAGAAAAAGAAATGCTTACCAAACTCTGAGGATTGTTTTCATTCTTTAACATGAACTGCAGATTATATAACTTTTATTTTTAAATTTATTTGAATTATGTAGTGAAATTGAGAGACAGTGCTTAATAATTATTTATTCTGCTGAAAATTTCTTAAGAGTTGTTCCATTTATAATGTTTATTTGTATAGTATTCATTAAAATGTGAAGTCTGTGTTAATTTTTTTTTTTTCAGGGGTCCAAGTGGTGTTCGAGCACAGGCCTTGGATTTAGAAGGAATTTGGTGGATGATTTTATTTTCGATTCAGGAGTGGGGGAGTTTGAAGGAAAAATCCTGCATGTGAGAAATGCCCCTTCCCCAGCTGCCACCTCCTCCCTTGCCATAGCAAAGATGATTGTAGATAGACTGGAAAAAGATTTTAATATCAAGAAATTATGATAATAAAATGAATCTCATTAGTTTTTTTGAAATAAAATTTTTATAACCAAGGGAAACACAAATTTGATGGGCAATTTCTTACAGAATAATTTTGTGAAATTTTTATTGGTAGGTACTAGTTTACTTAAAAGTTGCATTATTTAAAAATTTGCTAAAAAATGGCTCTAAATATTTCAAGTCCATTTCTGAGTTAGGTGTATTCATGATTTTCATCATTTTTTTGTATTCTTATAAGAACACAAAAAAAAGAAACACATGATGACCCTGGTAAAGGATAATGCAGTCTGCTGTTTCATGAAATTCATTCCACTGTACAAGCTATTGAAGACATATTACTTTTTTCCTGAAAAATGTGCATTTATTTTTTAAGGATTTTCTTTCCATTCAATTCATAAATAATAAAAGCCCACATTCAACATATTTATTTTTATATTGTAATATGCTAGCAAATACTTGAAACTTAGCAGTTGATCAATATTGGTATCAAAAAAAATATATTGATTTATGTATTTGTGATGTGTCACAAAAATTATATTATTGTTATACTGAAAAAAAAAAAAAAAAAAAAACTGAAAAATGTATTCTGATGGGCAGATAAAAACATATATAACATTTTAATTGTAAAAAAAATATTGATATGAACAAACATTTGATAAAAAGAAAGGCAAAATGAGCCATTTAATGAACACTTTAATCAGTAATGAAAAGGCAGAAGGAAAATATCAGTTTATTTGTCAGAACTGGGCTAATAACTCTGTGAATGATTCTGATTACTTTTTAGTTTTAATATTTTGTGAGTAAAATCAGTTATTTGCATTTTTATCACCATAAATGCAAATAAATTTTTGTCATCATGTTCTGCATATTTTGCCATATACCTTGCAAGTGTGTATTTTTCTTTTAAATCTTTTTTGTGTCAGTATTTCATTAATTTTTATGTAGATCATAAAATATAATTATCTTCACATTTATAGTATAAATTCAAAAATTAATGAATAAATATACAAAAAGTAAGAAAAAAAAAGACATTTATTGAAACAAATATTTTCTAAAAATCTACTCAGTCTCTCTCTTTCATGTAAATAAAGTGATTCAAGATCATATTAAAATTTGTATATGCATAAATGTTCATTACCAACCAATTAAAGTTTGAAGGTTTTTTTTTTTCAATTTTTTTTATCATTTTTTTAACTTACAATAATTACTTAATAATATAAAAGTAGTTACTTGAATTATTTGCATTGAAATAAATTCATTTAAATAGACATTATTATAAGGTTCATCATTTAAAAACATTTCACTTTCATTAAGAAAGTTAAATGATAAATTTGTTGCAACTAATCTTTGATTAGTCAGATTCAGAAATGAATATCTTTAGAAAATTTTTATACAATGAGGCAAGTTTAAAATATTGCATTAAGTACATTTAGTGCAGGGCATAATAAACTATCTCTATTCAACTTTTCAATTAGCTGAGAAGTGCTATAGAGTTTCTAAAGGTTTAATCAAAACCAGTAATTTTGTTCAAGAATCACATTTTAATTTGTGTAATATTGTTTGAGCACAATATTCAAATAAATAAGTTATACAAGTAAAAGAGGTTGAATCTCATTCATATCATCTTTTTAAAAAAAAATTAGGCTAAAATCATGAAAGTTCAAGGAATCTTGGAAATTATCTTTAGAATTCTAATCTGGATAAATATTTTGTAAAGCTCATGATCCATATTTATTTGAAACCAATGTTAATTACTGAAAATTTTGCATTTTTGATTTAACTTCCATTTCATAAATTTGTCAAAATGAAAATTAAATATTGAGACTTTGCAAGTGTTTTATATTTATCAAAACGACCCTCTGAAACATTTGCTTGAATTTTATAAGAAAGAATGAGAAAAGATTTAAATGGAATGCAGTTTTTAAATAAAATAAAATTATCATGATTAGGTATTTGTAAAAGTTTTATTTACTGTAGTCAAAATTAAATTCTAATTTAAAAAAAAAACGAAGAAATTATAAATTTGTGAATTAAAATATTTATCAATAAATATTAAACAGTGTTCTGTTATTTCAATGAAATTGAGAGTGCTCATTTAAATGTTTTTCAAATCTTGTTTGTAAATCTAAGATGGATACTTTTTAAAACAGAAATTGAATTAAATGAAAGATAATTTGTGAAATTATTAATGCTAGATCTTTTAATATGACATAAAGAAATTTATTTTAAAGTTAATAATAAAATAAAACTAAATTCGGTTTCATATTAAAAATCGCCTATCAATTTATCGCTCTAAACGCTTCCCCGCATGTGAGTGACGTCGTAAACCAGCAGCTGTGCCTTGTATCTAGGAGATGTTGAATAAGTACTGTTGTTAAACGAATGTGTTGCGGATGGTGGAAGATAGCGCTTTTAGGCAGGTGTGCCTGGTTCGTGGTCCGAAGGTAGAGGGCTGAGGTTCCATTCGTTGGCCGCATTATTGACGTCACTGCGTTTAGAAACGAGGATACTCGATGCTGACAATGTGTAAAGCCTCTGGCATCGATAGTCAAGCTGTTTGATAGGAATATCATACGCCATTCAAGTACTTATACGTGCAAAAAGTCCTCCCCTCAACATGTGTACCGGCCATGCAGTAGAACATGTATTTTATGCAAGTTCACCAACACATGTTTCCATCGTGATGCCTAACCATTCCCCCTACCCCCCGCCCGGAAGGTTGAAATATATGTGTCGAACTTGTTAATTGATCAACTTGCCCCCAATCTAGACAAGAATTTTTGAAGATAACACGGAGTTCTGAATGGCGCACATTCACGCTTGTTTTTCTGTAGCATGACCTTCCGAATTGATTGCAGAGTATGCCGACCATGAAGTGGAACATGTATTTCATGCAAGACAGTTCACCAACAAATTTTACCATCGTCGTGTTTAACCATTTTCATACACCACCGGAAGTTAGAAATAGACTTGCTGAATCTGTTGCTTGATCAACTTCTTGCCCATAATATAAACAGAAATCCTTGGAGATAACATGGGGTACTGAATGGTGCACATTCAAGCTTCTTTTTGTGTAACATGACCTTCTGAATTGGTTGCAAGGTATGCCGGCCATGCAGTTAAACATGCGTTTCATGCATGACAATTCACGAACGCATATTTCCATCGTAGTGTATAACCATCTTGAAGGTAGATTGAAATAGACATGGCAAACTTCTGGCTTGAACAACTTCTTTCCCACAATCTAAACAGGAATCCTTTAATACGAGGTTCTGAATGGTGCACATTCAGATTTGTTTTTCTGTAGCATGGCCCTTAGAATTTATTGCAGGGTGTGCCTGCCATACAGTAGAACATGTGTTTAATGCATGACTTTTCATCAGCGCTTGGTGCATAATCCTCTCCATACACTTTCAGGAGGTGAATTAGCTGTGCCGAACCTGTTGCTTGAATCCTTGCCCTGTCCCGGAATCTTATTGACTGCTTTCGGGCACACCTTAAATCATTTGCTTATGATGCACCTGTGGAGAAATTGAGGATTTCATAGCACGGAACATCATTGCTATGACAGACTGCCAGCATATCCGGTATTCTTGAGTGCGTATAACAGTTTTTTTCATCCCCCAGTTTTGTTCCGAACCGCAAACTTCAAACAACTCCTGTAATCATTTTTTGTAACAGTTCAACCTATTAAATTGTTCTAAGATTAAAATTTTTGAATACAACAAATCAAACCTTTGATAGTTTTATTGTATTTATTTCTAATGCCAAGACAAGATTACAAAAGGGGCAATTACAAACTGGAGAAGCCTTTTTATTACAATTATTGTATTAAAATATAGAAATCATTGCCTCAAAAATTCTTTAGCTCACCAAATGATGATCTGTATTCATAGGATTCACAAAAAAAGAGGACAATAAGTTTTGCATAAATAAGTAACTCATTTACGAAGAAAAGTACATGCAGTGAGGCCTACTCTGGTGAAGCGATTACATAAATTTTCATCAGTCAATTATTGTTGCTTTAAATTAATAGTTCTCACACTTTTGAAGTCGGGACTCATTCAAAATCCTGCAAATACTTATTGGTGCACTGTATACTAATTTCTGAGAAATAAGTTATAACAGATAAGTCAAATATTACGGAATGAAATAATTCAATAAAATAAAATTAAACGTACCTAAGTTGATTTATTCTTGTGTTTAAGAGAAATCTGAAGTGTCATAGCGATTTCTTCAATGTTTAAGCATAGATTTTAAAGGCAAACTCTCATTTCCTCGTCAATACACTGAATATTTTCTCTGTTTTTATATTTAATTGTGGCGAGGGTAGAAAATTAATAATTCTCATAGATATGACGTCGATAATTGTGAAATTTTCAAAGCTTTTAGATATCGATAGGTATTCTACTTTTATAAGAATCCGAGACAATTCCTTATGGTTAGTCCACAATCAGTATATAAAGCTACTAGTTCTAGAGTTATTATTAGATGATTAACTCCAAAGAGTACTATTTACAGACGACTGTGTTTCATAAGCTGCAATGGAAATTTTTTTAACATTGAAATTCACATAGACACTAAACGCTTCTAGCAGCCAACCATAGAAATTACTTCTCGGAAACATTCTTTGGCGCATTATCGCTGTTTGGCAACTTTTTATGAGAATAAAAGAAGAAAAAAAAAAAAAAAAAGCAACTAGAAAGGTTAATTGTTTATAGTGAAAGTTGTTTTTGAAGGAGAAAGGTGACAAAATGAGTTACTATATTTATTTTTATATTTTACATGCATTTCCCTGCAATCCGACAGGGTGCTTCCTTTGAGAACCACTGCTTTAATCAAATAGTCTCAGTTTTTGAAATCTGATTTTATATATAAATAAAATCAACAGTTTTGAGAGTTTCCTCAGTCAGTTTATTTTTATTCATATGATAAACGCATGTCATTTCAAACAATATGTCAGGTCGAATGTCTTCGACTGCGTTTGTTAAGCAGTATGTTGTATCTCAATTTTGATTAAGCTCTAAGTACTCGAAGATTTGCTTAACACACTATACCAACTGGCGATTCAATGCAAAAAAATTCTTATTACTAATCTAATACTTGCGAAAAAATTGTAATATTTCAATACATAATGCCAGATTCTTCACTAACATTGCTTTTTTTGGTGTTTCTGGAGTTAATAAAATGCAACATCGGCAAAAGCACGCATCACTTAAAACACGTGTAGTTTTTAAAAATAAATTACATGTACTGCAAGCATCTAAAATAATAATTCAGTTTTTATAAAAAACTTTCGGGTTTTACATTTGCAACAGCCATTGAAATCTATAAAATGCATTGCACCGCTGGTAATATACTTTTTTTTTTAAATTATTATTTAACTCATGATAAATTCTTAATCATTTCAGGTCGAACAGAGAAAAAAAGTAAAGGTTATTGGAGGAAGAGTTTAACTGAAAATCAAAAATAATTTAAAGCATATATTTTCACAGAATGAACGCATACTTAAGTTTGGCCAAATTGCAAAATAGGAGCCGTTAGGATTTGGCAATTTTTTTTGTGACGCCAGCTGGACGATAAGCGGTCAAATGTGGCGACCCTTTTTCTTGTACTGTTTGCAATTCACTTTACTTACAATTTACGTTACTTGGCGCACTTTGGCGAAAAGAGTTTTTGACGCAAAAATTCCAACAGCCCCTATTCTGCGATTTTACCTTAAATTTATTTATCTTGTTTCCTTAAATTTGTTACCTTGTTAACTTAAATTTATTTATCTTGTTTCTTTAAATTTATTTATCTCTTGAAGAAGGAGAGTTTCGATATTTGGACATAAATTACGATTTCGAGAATTGAATCAAGTAATAATCAGTACAATGTTAATTTAAACATTGGATAAAGGAATGAAGAAATTTCTAAAATGTCGTCAATATATATACTTGTATATATGCCATATATATACTATATATACACTCAAGAGCCAAAACATAATGACCACCTGTCAATAACGAGTTGGCCCACCTTTGGCGCGCAACACAGCTTCAACCCGCCTTGGCATGGATGCCACAAGTCCTTGGTAGATGGCTGGAGACAGATTGTACCAGATGTTTAAGCAACGGTCACGCAAATCCGAGATATTGCGAATTGGTGGTCTTTGAACTCTGATCTGCCGTCCCAAGACATCCCAAATGTGTTCTATCAGATTGATATCCAGTGAGTTAGGCGGCCAGGACATTAACTGGAATTCAGCATCATGTTCCTGGAACCACTCCAACACAATTTTTGCCTTGTGACAAGGGGCGTTATCCTGTTGGAACATTCCATTTCCATCTGGAAAAACAGAGGCCATGTAAGGGTGCAACTGGTCCGCAATGATGTTCAGATACCCTGTAGCATTCATGGTCTGGTCTACCACAACCACGGGTCCCAGAGACGCCCAAGAGAACGTCCCCCAAAGCATAATACCTCCACCACCGGCCTGTGTATTACCTACTGTACATTAATGGAGCAACTGTTCGCCTGGAAGACGGCGTATCCTGACACGGCTATCGGCGTGATGAATGAGAAACCGTGATTCATCTGACCAGGCAACTCTCTCCCACTGATCCATGGACCAGTCACGATGTTCCCGGGCCCAGCGCAGGCGCAGTTGGAGATGACGCTTGGTCAGCAAAGGCACACGAGTGGGACGTTTGCTGCTTAGCCCCATATCCAACAGTGTCCGCTGAACAGTGTGCTCCGATACTATTATACTTGGCCCTGCATTGTAATGGGCTGTCAGCTGAGCCACTGTCTGGCTCCGGTTTTGCTTCACCATGCGAGACAGTCTCCGACGTCCTTTTTTTGATAGCGTGTGGACGTCCAACACCATGTCGTCTACTGCTGGTTTCACCGTCATTCAGCCACTTTGCATAAGTACTAACAACTGTAGATCGCGAACAACCCACGAGTCGTGCAGTTTCGGAAATATTTGTTCCGAGCCTTCGAGCCATTACAATCTGCCTTCTATCAAAGTCGCTTAGATCCGTAACCTTTCCCATCACACACAGAAGTAAGTGAAAGAATGATTCTTCAGACTCTCCAGCAGCAGTTAAATACCACTTCCACCTGATCACGTGCCTTCCACGTCATCCAGGCGAGTTCATTGCAAAATGTAGGGGTGGTCATAATATTTTGCCTCTTGAGTGTATATAGTTTCATTGGACAAACGAAATCATAGTATTGACTGGACCAAATTGTAACCTAGTATGCTTCTTTTGGTACTTCCTTATAACAGCATCTTGGCAAAATTTTATTGGCTAATGGCTTATTCAAGTTATGCATTTTGCGTTAACAAAGATGTGTCAATTATGTTATGGCAAGGCTACTTCGCCGAGGCCTTTATAAAATCAATAATAATACTTTTAAAATAAAGAATAAATCAATTTGTCTTTTATTAGATGAAATTAAAAAAAAAAATGTAAATGAGATTTTATCAAATATATCCCAAGAAAATCTGGCGGAAGATATAATGTTTCACATTTGGCAAAATCTTTAAGTAGTGGAAGCATATTAAAGCTGTTTACTTGGTAACTGCAGAAGTCTTTCTCCAACTTTTTCTTCTTAAGTTCTGTAAAAAATTCAGTTAAAGTCTCTTTTCATTTATATAATTCAATTTTTTTTTTATGCTACTTGAATCCTCGGGCTTAGGTAAGAATATGTTATTGATACTTTTCTGTCAGACGGATCCATTTTTTTCGCCAAATTTAAATGTCGCAAATCATAATCAAAACTTTATTAATCACAAGAGCAATAGAGATAAAATGTTTTATGGTTTAAGAATTATATAATAAAAGAAATGAAATGAAAAATAGTGAAAATAATAAAAATAAGAATAATAGAAAATAGAAGTTAATTATTATATTACGTAAAGAATATTACAAAAATTATTCTAAAAAAAGGCGTGAAATCAAAAATGTTTTCAGAATTATTATGCTGAAGTCTTTATTATTATAATTATTTATTGATATTATTTTGTAATTATTATAACAATAAAGGATGTTAATTAGTTCTTTATTATTGCAATTATTATTCAAGAATTATGTCTTTCAGAAGTATTTTCGATATTAAAATAATCCAGTAAAATCGCAAAACAGGAGCTGTTGGAATTTGGTGTCAAAAATTTTTTTCGCCAAAGTCTGGTAAGTAACGGGTTGCGATTGTAAATGAAGTGAATTGAAAACAATACAAGAAACCTGAGACACTAGATTTAGCAACTTATCGCTCAGCTGGCGCGACAAAAAAAAATCGCTAAACCCAAATCGTCCCTATTTTGCGATTTGACCAATAATTCATATCAAGTACGAAAAATGTTTATGAACAGTAGTTTTCTGCCTTTTATTACGCCGTGGTACATAATCCCAAAAGGACCTATCAGTTTATGGGCGACATCTGATTTCTGGCCAACTAAATTGCATTTATAGTTGACAACGAAATATTCATGCTACGTAATATTTGGATGTACTTTTCAGTTATTCCAAAACACCACTATCATCTGTGATGCTATTTTCAACGAGGGACATAACCAGTGACAACAAAACATTCTCTAGTTTTCCGACGTAAATTACAGAAAACTTATTGCCTGTTGGAAGGACACGATTAACGTTATTCTTTATTCTTGTATATAAATTTTAATCCGCTTAAACAGCTTTTTCATTTTATAAAAAATGTTCCAATATATTTAAAGTTATAAAGGAATTTTTCAAAATCGCAGACTAGGGGCCACTCGGATTTGGCATCAAAAAACCTTTTCGGCAAAGTGCGCCAATAAAAGATTGCGAATGTAAATGAAACAGTACAAGAAATCGAGATTACCACGTTTGGCAACTTATCACTCGATTTGGTGCAACAAAAAAGTAATCAAATCCCAATAGCCCCTATTTTGCGATTTGGCCGAAATTGTAAATATATTGGCACATTTTTTATTCATTCGCGAAGAAAGCGACATGATAAAACATGAAAATCTTTGACGATGATTCAGCGGCATTTACTTTTGGCGAGAAATGGATCCTGTTAATGGAATACTCAGTTTTTTTTTTTTTAAGTTCAAGAAGTCTTTTCTTTATCTAAAGATTGAAACTTATCTGCTGATGGTCTTCAACAAATGTCAAATCTTTCTAAATATTATATTCATGTAATAATAAATAACTGTACTGAGATTTTCTTGAGTAAATAATATGAATGTGCGTTATACAACCTAATTAATTAGTATATCTTTGGAAAAACTTTTATTGTCTTACTTTAGCACTTTATTTTGACTGATTTTCGTTGTCTTACAGTTGTTCATAGTGCTTCTGATGTGCCGAGAAGATCATGAGCGCAGGCCAACGCCCTTTAATAGGACTTTTAAGTGAATATCAGAAGGTGTTGAGAAAGATGAAACACATTTATTTTTATTTATGTAGATTTTTAATATTTTGCATTAAAATATTGTCTCTAATTCAGGGGATCTTCAGGAATTTCAAATGTGTAACATAACAATCTCTGATTTCAAATCCCTAGAGACAGATTGCTACATTTGGAAGTTTTTATTTATTTATTTTTTATTTTATCGTGCCCACCGTCAGTAATTAACGTACGCTGGAATAGTGTGTAGATAAGTAAAAAGAAAAAAAATTGCTAACAGTATCAATAAAGTTTCAGTTAGATTTTAGTCAAATCAGAAGTAATACATTAAAGCACGAAAGCCCAATATATGTATACAAATCATAATTAGAAGTGAAATATTTAAACTTTTTTTAATTTTCTTGTATACCATTTATATAATACTGCCAAAAAGTAAGACCAATTATTTTTTTCAAAAATTCTTTATTTATTCTCCCAAATTTATTTCATCGCCTTCAAAGTAATCCCTTCCGGACACAATGCACTTATGCCAACTTTTGTCCCAATCCTCAATGCATGCTAAAAAGTCATCGGCAGGGGGTGGCCTTCAAAGCGCGCGGCGATTCACGTTGAATTTCGTCAATCGACTCAAAACTGTGTCCCCTTTTGAGTTTAGGGAATAGCCAGAAGTCGCACGGTTTGAATACGGTGGTTGTGGAACGATATGGGTTTCATTTTAGGCGAAAAAGTCACGAAGACTTAATGCAGTGTGAGCTGGCACATTTAATGTTTTCGGTACCAATCGAGGTTTGAAGCCCAAAATGGAATTGACCAATCCTTTTGATATTCCAACATCATCAGCAAGGTCTCTAATTGTAAATCGATGGTTTGCAAGCACCAAATCTTTAATTTTTGAACTTGAACTTTGCCGGTTGAGGGTTGGTGGTCGAAGAGGGGGCTCTTCGATCTCACGAATGCCTTCTGCAACATTCTACACATTTCCGCAAACAAAATTGAATTCAAGTTCTTTGCTGAATGAATTCAGACATTTCAAAAATCGCCGGAATCAGTCTCACAAAGCCAAACGTAACTCAAACACTAATGAATATTTTGACGTGAAATTTTGCACAGATGTCAAGGACAGTTCCAACAACCTAAAAAAAGATAGAAAATTGAAATACCATATGCCCGGGAAGTTTTAATTGAAAAATTGGTCTTACTTTTGGACACTGTAGTATTATAGAAGCTCTTAATTTATTAAGAACAAAAAAAAAAAGATGTAATGCATTATAATTATAGCACCTTTTTTGCTTAAAATGTACAATTTTCTTCGGCTTGTCTTCAGTTATTCTATGATACTTTGAAGACAAATCTCTCACTTTTTGAAAAATAATCAAACATGCATTTAATTATTCAGATTTAACAACCTGTTCGCATCTCACAAAGCCAAGCGTATCTCAAACACTAATGAATATTTTGGCGTCAAATTTGACACAGATGTCGAGGATAGTGCCAGCAACATAAAAAAAAAAAAAAACTTGAAATTCTATAAGACTCCGGAATTTTAAATTGAAAATTGGTTTTACTTTTTAGACATAGTAGTATATACTCGTTTTATTTCTTATATTTATTATTTCAGTCTTTGTTATAGCTTTGAGCTATACTTTTATTTTCCTGCTTGAATTTTGTGAAATCCTCTAAATTACTGAAGTATTTATGGTTTGATAAAATTAGGTCAATATCGTTGCATATAATATTTATATATTGTGTTGTGGTGAGATGCAATTCAAATCAAATTATTTTCTATGAGGAATGACTTGGCAGTATACATTTTTCCTTAGTGGGGTGTGGCCTGATGATCAATTGGCTAGCTGTGTGGACTTTGGCCTCTTTATTTTTGGGCATCGACAATGGACTCCCTAACTGTACCGATAGCTTTAGCTTTTTCGATCTCTTGCTTTAATTGTTCTCAAGCAAGAGATGTTTTTCTTAAATTTTAAATTGTTTTTATTTTATTTTATTACTATTCATTACTTTAAGCAAATTCAGTTTATGCAAATCTTTTAACTATTTTAAGATGTGTAGGTTTTGTGGTTCTTAAAACCACCTTGGAACTCCGTAACCGGTACGCCCGTTGCCCATGGCTTTTGGTACCACAGGTATCAGATTCGAATCCTGGCGGTGGCAGGGATGTTTGTGTAGTTCAGAATCCACGTTAAACTGTAGGTCCCGGTCTAATTAGCGTAAAGTGTGCAAAAAAATGACAGTAGAGCGACAAACCAATCCTTAGTGCGGTAGTTTTGACCGACAAAATATTAAAAAATGAATTTTATTAAAAAAATTTCCATAGGGTTTCATACGGCTGGTGTAGAAGTATAACTTTTGAAACTTCGGGAAAATCAGAATGTCCATTGAGTTTTTATCCAGCTGAGAATGTTTTAGCACTAACGAAATTTTGAAATATTACATTAAAAATTTTAAAGCCAAATTTCGCAAAAGGTAATTAAACGACTTAGATATAAGTCACAACAACCTTATTTACGTTGAACATATATTTCCGTTGTAAATTTGAAGTATTTTTCAAAATTCATGTCTAATACTGCTTTTTGCTATAGGAATACACCGGTCGCTTTGGCTGGAGCTGCCCTGAACCCAATCGAAGAAATCTTGCTGGTTTCCCTTCGAAGGTAAGTTTTCTGACGTGTTCAAAAGGATTATGGCTTCTCTATTAAATGGCGATCTTTGCATAATAAAATAATTGATAAATAATTTCAAAATCAGAAATTTGCTAACTCACATTAATTGTCATATAATAGAGTTTTTTTGCATACCGTATTTTTATAATACGGTATTTTTTCTTCCTAGCGCGCATGATCATAGAAAACATTATTACAGACACGCATGCGCAATTTTCAATAGGAGAAAAAATACCGTATTATAAAAATACGGTATGCAAAAATCTCTCTATTAACTGTTATTTGGCACGATAAATGCAAATAAAGCAAATAACATGTGAAATGCTGAAATAAGATTTGCTAATTTCCGATACAGGAATGCTCACCTAATGCCTTCTGCAACATTCTATACATTTCCGCAAACAAAATTGAATGCAAGTTCTTTGCTCAATGAATTCAGGTATTTCAGAAATCGCCGGAATCAGTTTTTAGCATCTCACAAAACCAAGTGTAACACAAGCAATAATGAATATTTTGATGTCACATTTCATACAGATGTCCTTGCAATCTAAAAAAAAAAAAAATTGAAATTCCATAAACCCCGAGAATATTAAATTGAAAATTTGTCTTACTTTTGGACACAGTAGTATGTTATATGTACGTGTGTGTGTGTATTTAAATATAATAAGTAATATAAAAAAATTTTTAAGTCAATTTCTACTTTTTTTCACTGTATTGTAGAAAGTCCTTTATAGATAATTATCAAACTAAATCTAAACTTAAATCTAAAAAAAAACTAAAATTAGATAATTAAATTCAATTACTGAATTAATATTTGAAAAACTGTATTAACATCCAGTGTCCTCCACTACAAGTTAAAAAAAAAAAAAAAAGTACTTGAGCTTGAGTGGATGAATAAAAAGTATTTTATGAAAGATTGAAAATTTGAACAAGATATATATATAGAATGGGAGCTAATAGAAGGAACTGAAAAAGAATCAATAACTTTTGTAATCTACTATTTGCTTTTTCTCTCTAGGGCCCACCTGAATGCCAGGACAAGGAGTACGATGACAGCGACGGCATATTACCATCATTCCGGGGAGAATCCACCTCCCATCTGATCCACAGACCACAGCCACCTGTGAAGCAGCTACGCTCATATAAGCCCATCCCGGGATCCGAGAAACCACCTATGATCATGGGGCCGGGAAGCATGGAGGTGGAATCGATGCATCGGGCTTCCTACCAGCCCCAGCCGACCGATTTGACCCGCGTCACAACTCGGCAAATATGGATGAAGGACAGGTTTGACCTGACAGAGTACCAACCCCGGTATGACATGACCACTAGCTATCAGGCGGACTACTGCTGTGAAAGAATGAAGGTCGGTTTATTTAAGTATTATGCACAATTATCTTGTAAAAGAGGGATTTTACAAATATATATTTTAATTTCTTAAATGTTTAAGTTTATTGCTTAAATATTTTGAGGAATCGTATTGAGTGGATATTTAGAGAGTTTTTCTTAACCTGGTAAGATTTATCGTTTTTGTTAAAAAAAAAAAATCTTTGTTTCATATTCTGTTCTTCATATTTACCAAAATCTTTGTTCTTCAAATTCACTAAACAATTTAAATATTATTATTCAGTAATAAAGTTTTTCATATTTAACTCTACGAACTCGTCTGTAGATTCACATGCAGAATAAGAACTTTTGAAAGAATTCCTCGATATATGGGCATTGTTTTTTACACGAAAATTTGCATTTGTCTTAACACTTCAATATGGCCATAAACTTGTGATGAAAAGCTGCTAAAATGCCAAAAAGAAGTAAAATATGAAATTGAATTTATCTCAAACTGAAATAAAAACATTCCAATTTGTTAAAAGTAAGAAGTATTTCATTCAGTAAAAGACCTGTAGTATATATTTTCATTCAGTATAGACCAGTATACCAATATGCGGATATTATTGTTAAAAGTCTAAAAAAAAAGAACAATTTATATATGACTGAATCCATTTGTTTCATTACCACATTGAAAAATAATATTCACATTAATTTTAAATATTTTATTAATTAAAGTAGCTAATTTAATTAAAACAATTAAATTTTGAACATTCTTTTAATTCGTAAGTTTTAATTCATTTTTTTGAATTCGTAAGTTCGTTCTTTTTGACTTTAAGAAACGAAAACAAGAAAGGATTAACAAGCGAAGACATCTAGAGTAGAACTTTCTAATTTAGAAAAAGAAAAGACGTAATGCATTACAAAATGAAGTTATAATCCTACAATATTTTAATAAAAGTAATAGACTTTTTTAAAGCATATTTGTTTTGAAGGGCTTTCAAAAATTAAAAAAAAAAAGCAAGATAATATAATTCGACTAATTTTTTCCTTTCAATATCTTATGAAAATCTCATGTTTAAAGCTGCCTAGTAAGCACTGTACCTTATTAGCTAATTTGATTCTATAATGTCATTGGATTTATATTTGTTCACGCTAATCACATTTCAAATTGATTGCTAGTATAAAATACTCTCTGCCCAATGATAACAATAACAGTTAATGAATATAATTTGCCCCATAATAATAGTAGCAAAACGAAAATAAATACAAAAACACAATATTTATTATCAAAAACAAGATTAAATTAAACAAAAAATAAAAATATTACTCCTAATTTTTATTTTGAGAGTTCAGATAATTTATGGATTTTTCAATCACTTCGTTACTTCATTTTAAACTTGTAGGTAGGATCCCTTGGCTGAAAAGCTTTGCTTTCCTATGTGCGTGTTTAAAATGGATACGGTTTTTTCTCGTTTTATAGATTTTTCTATCTTCAAAATTCGGAATAATGTAGATTTGGGAGCTCACGCCAATCTACATTATTTGGAATAATGTAGAGTGGCTTGAGCTGCTGATCTTAGGATACTTCTTATGCTAAGAGGAATATGTCTAAATTATCCTCCATGATTTTTGTATTTAAATCCACAATTTTGTTTCTCCAAAGAATCGGCATTAGAATAAGATTCACCTCGACAATTATTTTCAAATTCATTTTTGAAAGGGTCATTCTGTTGCTCTTAAATTGTTTTGTAGCTAACGTACTTGCAACTTTTCGTTTTTCTTTTGATGCATCAAAAACTGGACAATGCCATTTGGTCTTTGCTTGAATACTCTCATCTGCTTTTTTTACGATACTCGATCTTCTTTTTTGGGGTTGACATTCAACTGAAATAAAACAATTGATTTCGATCAGATGATGAAATTTTAAAAAAAAGCAGTTACAATTCGTAATAATTAGTTGACCTAAAAATTGAAAGATGCCTCAAAGCAAATGACGGATGTCATGAAAGATTGATTTGGATTAAAGGCTTCGCAGTTTTGCCCTACAACATAACTTATAGCTGCATTCGCCAATAATTCCCGTTTAAATATTCACTTCCAACTTTCATTATCAGGGGACCTGATGGCCGAGGGGCTAGTGCTATGGCGCTCGGTATCAGAGGTTTTGGGTTTGAGTCCCCTGGTGCCATGGATGTTTGTAATGGTTCGGAATCCACTTTAAACCGTAAGCCCCGGTCTAATAGGATCGTAGAGCGTTGTGAGGTTAGTGTTACTTGCGTCCATAGCCTATCTTCAAGCTACACGTGCCCCTGGGTAGTGCTAAATGAGTAGCAGCGGTGCAGCCCTTGCTTATGGCATAGAGATTATCTCCGTATTGCCAACTGCATTAGAAAAAACTTTCATTATGGGACAGAGAGAGTCTAAAACTATGGGGTTTTAGTTGATTAACACCATTGTCTATAATACGCTTATTCATTTATTTTGCTTAATAAATAAGCGCATTAATTCATGTTAAAATTACAAATTAGCAGATATTTAATTACATTTGTAAAATATCAAAGATTTAATTGCTTGATTGTGTGATTAATGTTTCAAGAAAAAGGTTGATCTCTTATACTGAATAATTGCCCTATCCTATTGTAATTAAATTTGTAAAATCAATTGTAAAAGATTATTTAACAAGTTTTTCAATGCATTTCTAGCCCAGAGATATCTGCCTAGAATGGAGAGCTGGGGGTGACGATGGAGGTAGCAAGCAACAATTAGTCTGGCACGAAACTGCACCTGTGAGCGAAGTCCAGATGTCGAACTTTCTGGAAGCCTCCACGATCGACTCAACTCCCACGTAAAATCGCTGATTTACCGCACCACCACATCCACCCTCATACCCACCCCCAAGTTTTTTCGGGACGCCTTTGCTGTCATCCACCAAAATCTCAAAAAAGGACAGATACTGTCCTGCAGAAAAAGTCCTCGCGGCTCAGGTTTGCAAAGATTCATGGAAATCAGGAATTCCACAGAAAGCTATAGAAACGACTTTCAATGCTGCTTTCAAGACCTGCTTCAGGCTTCATTTTGTTCAACGTCTAGTGGTCACCAGTCTCGGCAATTTAATTGGGTATTCATAGTAAAACCTCTCAAGCTTTCATCACTTTGAATTGAAAAACTTCTATACTCTTCTTGATTCATCAAGTTTGA
>BPLR01001087.1:0-94929 GCA_021605095.1 Caerostris extrusa
TTTTTGAATTGTTAACAAAATTCTATTAAGAATAACTCCAAAATATCTATAAAATAGTGAGTTCCAGGTTTCATGCTGGCTGTAACAAGGGATTGTTTTTAGCACTGGGGAATAAGTTTAATGCTCAAGACACTGGTTTATGTACAAATTTACCGTTTCTTATCATAGAATTTGGGCAGAAGACTCATGTCTATCTAGGGATATTCTGATCTTGCATCCATCTCCTTATACCCAGCTAAGTAAGCTTCTGACAGCAGACCTTTGCACACGTCACTTGAAACTTTTATTCTTGGAATTGAATTCTCTAAAGTTAGTTTCATATTAACTTTACACATAACCTTTTCCAAACTTATTAACAAATTAAAATGTTACACCTATGGGTCAGTAAGTTTCGCTGCTGAGGTGATTCAACTGAAGAATTCAAGTAGCGAGTTCCAAGAAATATCTGCCCTGGATAAATGAATTCATTTTTGATACTCATATTAAAACGAATATATTCCATCACAACCTTCTTGCATCAGTTCCAGTTTACTATTAACACAAACGTAACTCGTTTAATGAAGATATTCAATTGGAAATTGGATAACGACTTTCGAGTTCTCCACAATTTGGAACGAAAAACCCACGCTTATGTTAGCGAGCATCAAGGTGTTTAAGTGAGATGTTCAACTCAAATTTAAAGGACGTTTAAGCGGGAATTCGATTTGTGGCTCAAGAGATGCTAATTCGACTTGGATCAGCGATGGAAAGGTCGCTTTACCCACAAAATTTAGAACGAAACACGCTTTTTGTTACCTAATTCTTTGCGGGCGTTCATGTGCACGGCCTTTCTTTACAGCTACAGGAGGACTTCCACCTGCCAACAAGTTATTACGCAGTACGGGCTTAGACGTGGAACTTCTTTAAACACAAAAGCTCCTTTGCGTGTTTTTAAAATGAACCCCTCACAACTCTAAGCTTTTAGAAACTTCAACCACTTTCAATATAACTCGGATACGTAATCATGATACCATGTGCATAATCCTTTGTTGGTTAGCTCAATGGCAGTGTTACGAAAACTTTTCCTGCCTTGGATGAAGGAATTTCTAATTAAAAATATGTCCCATCCCATCCTTCTGCACAACCGAAGTTCAAGTTCCATGCGTAGCACTCCATCAAGGAACGTTTTTAGCACTAAGAAATAAAGATGCAATGCTTAAGACACTATTTCAGTGTGCCATTTTTTGGGTGTGTCTCATGTCACAACAATTTAAAGAAACATATCCCCATGTCCCTATCTAGGAGATTCTGACCTTACATCCACCTCACTTCATACCCAAACAAGGATTTTTCAAATGACTTACAATAGTCATTGCTGCGTCTTCAAAACCTCAAAGTGGATGATTCTCAAGCCACTTCAGCCCTTCAAGGCCCGCTAACCTCCTCCAGTCATTAAAAATTAAAATATACACCTCTGTGTCAACGGATTAAACTCAAGATAACCTGAGTGATTGAAAAGCTGAGAAAATTCATGTTTAGCAATGAATATTAGCTAGGATAAATGATTCTTAAAATTCTTTCGCATTCACTGGAGAAATGAAAATCTCACATCTTGGCTTCTACTCAAAAATTCCAATGATTTTACAACCAGCAGCAAAAACTCTGTTTAATGAAGATGCTAATTCGAAGGATCAACTTAGCTGGTTCCTCACAAATTGGAACAAAGATTCACTTATCGTGGCATCCTATGGGATGTTTGTATGGGGTGTTATTCAGAAACTCAAATTTAGCAGGAACGAACAGCCTAGGAAATCAAGATTTGAAATGATCCAAGATGTGCCAAGTGCACGACTCTAGCCCCTTACAAGTGGAACAAACTCCGCCATCAGCGACATCTAGGTGTTTGCCTCCTTACGCCCACTGGAGAACTTCCCTGTCAACAAATTTAGTATGCAAATACCAGGCTTAGATGCTGGAAAAGCTTCTTTAAGCACGAACCTTTTTCGTATTTTAAAATGAACCCCTCCCCTATACAAACTTTGCTTTTACACATAACTACTACCCTCTTCAGACCAAATTTAAGGAAAATATCTAAGTACACATACATCTGTGTAATGTCCTCCCGAGTAGGTGGCATGAAGCCATGGAGTATAACAAACATCTTCCTTGGACAGAGGGCAGAACTCTAGCAAAAGTGCTTATTAAAAGCGAGAATGTCTCCTTCAAACACAGCCTATCAAGGTGTTTTTGCCGAACTCATGATTTAAATGCTCAGGAGGAGATGGAATGAAGCGAAAAGAGGAAGCAAATCGAAAATAAAAGAAATAAGCGAAACCCGGCAACCAAACGAAAATAAAAACAGAACTGGGTTCACACGGCCGCCATGCTATTAGATTCAGGTAGAATGTCTACAGGTTTCTTTCTACTTCCTCCTCTCACGCCCTCTTTTTACCGCGGCTTGTGAAGCTAGGGAAGTTTGAGCATCAGTTTCACGGGGACTCACGGCGACCAAGTTCGAAGACGCATCTTTGTGCTATCCCCTCATCAACGTAAACCAACGCGGCTTTTTGGCTGTTTAATCTGCGGATTACATCGCTCTGTGATACATGAGGTTTTCAAATTTGGATGATGGTGTCAACGTCTAATTGGCACAAGAAATCACCTGACTGAAAGGACCTTTAGTTAATGGAATAACTGATAGATTTCTTGGTTTTTAACTGACGTGTGCTTTGTGTGTGCAAATCATGGAGCTTCGGAGATTGTTGAACCACACTTGTGCAGGTTTATCGGGTGGTGTGTCCGTTGGATTGGGTTCAGATTCAAGCTGCTTTGAGGTGAGTGCCGCTGTAATTTGCATATTTAAAATTTGTGAAAGTCTTGAAGGATAATGTCTTTGAAGGATAAAAAAAAAAAAAAAAAAAAACTGAAAGGCAGAAAGTTATGAATATTTTTGCATTACGGTTTTCTTTGCGTAATCTCTAACAAGTTCGTTTTAAAACGGTTTCAATATCACATTACTACTTGTTTTTAAATTTAAAATTTTTAAAAATGGGGTAAATATTATATATTTTATAATAACGCAGAGTGCAATAAAATAAAAATGAAATCAAACAAACTGTTTTTGAGACATTTCTTGATTTTGGGCATCATTAAATTTGGTTTTTAATAGCTCTTTGTTGATTCACATGAAGGCTTTCATTTTTATAAAACTTTCTAAAAACATGAAACCACTAAAAATATTCTTGTAATCAGGTATCTTTGACTTTTTTTTAATTGTCTGAATTTCAGCCAGTTTAAGTGTGCAGAATTTCAGGTTTAAAATAGGCAAGGCATAATTTATTGCATCTAATTCAACTTAATGCTGCATGATGCCAGAATAAATATTCGAATTTTTTGTTTTTAAAAGAATCACATTTTAAATATCGTTTTGATTGAATTTCAAAGCTCTTTAAATTAAGTTGCAAAAAATCAAATAAATTGTTTTAAATTCATTCATAAAAATATCAAATTTAGCAAAACCAATATCTAATATAATAAATTAATTTTTGTTTTTATCATTTAATTTACTAACTATAAAAATTTACAACTAATGTATCATCAGAGAAATTTTCCAGTCGATGGAGAGCAGAATTTTGCTGTTTGCGGAGTTAAAATTCAAAGCTCAAAACGTTTTGCTTTATCTCAAGCTAATTTACATCTAAACGGAAATTTTTACCGCTTTTAAGACCCAGCGCATTATATTTTCCTTTTTAAAAAATTAATAAAATAGCTGTTGCTTAACATGAGGAAAAAAATTTTGCTACTGGATTTTTAAGAGCCACACGGGATTGTCATATTTTTCAGATATCAGCCAGTCAAATAACAATTACGCTTATATATCATAGAGTTAGATTTAAAAAAAAATAAAGCATTTCCATTTTCTAACAATGTGGCAGCTACAAAGATGTGTACATAAGAACTCAATAATGGAAGCCAGAAGGCATAGAATTTCTTATAAAATTTTTTAAGGTTTGCTTTTTATTTTATCTTTCATTAAAACTCCACATTTTGTGTTAATTATACTCTTAAATGTTCGGTTCATTTTATGTAACAGCTATCCAAATAAAACTGTTTGGATAGATTGGTAAGTCTGGATTTTTAAATCTCCAAAAATTAAAATTTTCAATGGCAATTTCATTTAAATACTTTAAAAGTTAAAATGCTTATTTTGTAATTACTTGCAAAAATAAATTACTATAGTTCCAATTACATAGAAAAGAATAATGAATGATAAGAAAAATGGACACATTAAAAAAGCTCATCAGTGAAACATTGAAATTTTTGAACAAAATTTTTTACTTTTATCTGTATTTCAAGACTCCTTCAATATGTTTGTTTCGCAATATCTCTGGCCATTGAACTATAACTAAATCTTTACATTAATGATATTGCTACATTAGGACGTTAAGGACAATAATGCTTGTTAACATGATAAGGAGTTGCGGGGAAGGACATACTCCCATGGGGATTTTTCTTCTGTGCCCAGAATTCTTTTTCCTTATTAAGTGGATGGAATATTCATTAAGATAAAGCAATGTTTTAAGAAATGAAGAAACAAAAGAAATATTACCAATCAATAGTGACACATGAGGATTTGAAAGAAGTAATATTAAAAATAACTAGGTTTTGTAATTGAGGCGTTGCACTGGTAAATGGTCAATTTCGTTCTTAACTTCAATTCTAATTTAACTACTTCGCTTTTCATTACATTGTATTAAAATTGCTTCTGCAATAAAATTTAAAAATTGCCTCTGTTTGTTATGAACTGTTATGGTTTCGTATTCTGGGCATTTATCACATTTGTCACTAGCAAAAAATGACAAGAATATACCGTGAAATTCGAGGGGCGAAGAAGACTTTGTGTAAAAACTCTCAAACGAACGTTCCCAAGGGTGACATTTGGGGATTTACAACCACCTTCACTGAGCCCGACTGTAAGGAGATTTTGGTTTTTATATATCTTACAGGGTTTTTCGAGCTTATGTTTCGTGAAAGTTTGGTTCGGCATCGTTTGTAGAGTTTTAAACCAAGCACCTTAGTTCAGGGATTCAATGGCCTCATGGTTTCAATTTAATATCAATAAAACGGGCGCTTTATGCATGAACACTTGAAAAAAATCATCTGGCCCCGCATGGACACAGAGGAGAACCTTTATGAATCGACACAGAAGAACATTTATGGGAACAGGAAGAACCTCTATTCATAAAGAGAGGAAACTTTAGACATAGACACTGAAGAAGATTTATCAAAGAAGAAGAACAGCATGTAGACAAAGATGAAGCTTTACACATAGACCTGAAGAACATTTATAAATAGAAGCTAAGCTTTTATGCATAGACACAAAAACACACACTGTTTAAGCAACATGAAGACGCAAGGAAAATCTTTACTAACCGATATAATAACTTTTGCATAAGCTTACAGAAAAACCTTTACCAACCGACATGAAGCTCTGTAGCCACAAAGGAAGATTTCATCAATAGAAGAAGAACATTTGTTGTGCATAGAACAAAAAGAGCTTTTTACATTCAGTTGGATAGTCAAGTTCGAACTGAGATGCTCCCAACTTCAAGAAATCAATGCTCCAGGCAGTTCATCTAATTTCCATGAATTTAAACTATCTATTTACTTTTTAGAATCATTTTTTCTTTACAAAGAAAACGCTCAAATATTTTCATCAAGGCTAGTAAAAGGTGAATAAAAGATAAGCTGGTTTTAAAAGTCATATTGTCATATTGAAAAATGCAGTAAACAGAAGTTTTCAGTTTCTAAAAAACTTGTTTTCTTAAAATGACCCTGACCACTCTAAACACAACAAAATCGACCGACTGTTTCTGTTAGCATGAAAACATGATTTCATCACAGGTAGGTTAAACGGAATTGGATTTGTCAAGACCACACTAACGTAAGCATTTTCTCTTAAACTGATGCATTAAAGAGTGACAGAATGGGTGCTTTTGTCTTAATGGAAAGACAATTGTTTAATGCCTTCAATTTAAAAATCTTGTAGTGGAATTTGAAACTAAATTTTTTAAATAGTTTAGTAATTATTTGATAAATATTAAACATTTATATGGAGAAGTAAAAAAATTAGTATTTGCCATTAAGGGGTGGATGCACAAAATATAGGCTTACAATAGGAAAATAAATTTAAAAAGATAAAATCAATAATAGCAATTTTGACGGAATGATAAATATATTGTTGTTATTGTTCTAATACAGCTGACAATACAGAGACAATTAATCTTTATGTCGTAAGCAAAGGTTTGCACAGCTGACTCCCCTTTGAGCATTACCCATGGAGCACGTGTAGCTTGAAAATATGCCATGCAGGAATGAGTAAACATATTTTTTTAGCAAAAATTGCAATGAATCTCTGAATAGAAAGCTAAAATTTGAATTTATAGCAAATAATATTTGGAAATGTATTCATAAATGCAAATATTTTTACTGTAAATTTGTTTATAAAATAGAAAAAAAGATTATCACTTGAACATTCAATAATGAAAATTATTAGTAGTGGTCGAACAATAAAACCACTGTGATATATCCAGCTTGCTTATTAAGGAATTAGGCCTGTGATCTATGAAAAATACTGATTCTATAAATTATACAACGATGCTGAAGATTGTATCAAATTTATGTACCATTAACTAGTGCAGTTAGCGTTTGGTTTTGTCGCTCTACGGTCATTTGTGAACACGCTAGGTTAATTAGACCGGAAATAGAAGAAGAGCCAAAACAATAAAAAAAAAAATAACTTCGTTTTAACTTACTATAATTACGTTATAAATGCAAACATTCCTTTAATATCATTCAACTGAGATTGGATATAGATTTTCCAAACTAATATTTAATTTTTCATGTGAAAAAAATTACAGCAATTTACTAATCTAATTCATCCAGTTAATGATTTAATGATTGTTATATATAATTAAATTGAATGTTGCACTTGTTTAATAATAATATAATAGCATAATATCGTTAAAAATTACAACTTTATAATAAAAATAAATTTTATTCATTCGTAATTCAAACTCGAAAATTATTTGATTTTAAAAACATTGTTGTATCTGTAATTATGAAATCACTACACTTTTCTAAATATTTAAAATTAAAACTAATCAACCATGCCTTTTTTATTTTATTTAATAAATTAAATATTTACTATATGTTTACTTATTACACTGATTTATAAACATTATTTTTATACTGTCATTTTGAGAAAGAAATTTGTCGTCAAAAAGGGTTAAAAAATAAAATTAAAAAAATGACAGAAAATGTAGTTGATTCCAAATGAAAATTGGATTTCAAAACGCCCTTTGGCCTTCTTTTGCTTTCCAGATTTAAAATATTGCTTCAGTATGCACTTGTACGGAATGATATTTTTCAGAAAAAAATATCTGTCACAAAAAGAAAAACAAATACAGAATATTTAATCGATTAAAAATCGTACGTATTTACAAAACATTCTTTAATTTTTCTTGATTTAAAAAACATTGCTTCGTATATGATTTTGATAATTGACTATTTAAAAAAATTGACCAAAAAATTTTTTTAATGTATAAAAAGTTCAATGGATACCTACTTCCGAAATGACCTTCGTAATTTTTTTTTTTTTTTTGCCCCTTTCAGTATACGTTTCTTAAATAATTTTCGTAAAAGTTATTTGCGCCAAAAGAAAACAAAAATTAAAAATTGCAAGAGAAATAATCGATTTTAAATCGCAATTGGATTTCAATTTGACCTTTACCCTTTTTTGATTTTTAGATTTTAAAACATTGTTGTATATATTTTGGAGAACTGATCATCTAAAAAAAATACTGTCAAAAAAAAATTTTTAAAAATGTAAAAGGTTCGTTAGATACCAATTTCAAAAATGTCTTCAAACATTTTTTTTCAGTATATACTTCTGAGAAATGATCATTTTGAAAAAAGACAAATGTCGACAAAAAAGAGCAAAAATTAAAATATCGATTCCAAATAAAAATGTCCATTTTTTAATTTTTTTTTTTTTTTTTTTAGTTTTTCAGATTTAAACGTTGCTGTATATAATTTAGTGAGCTGGTCATTTTCAAGAAAAATTTTGTCACGAATTTTTTTAAAAAATGTAGAAATTTTAATCAATTAAAATTCTTAAAATATTTTTAATTTTTTTTTTTTTTTTTACTTTCTGTATTTGTAATATTGTTTCAGTATATATTTATGATCACTGATCATTTTCGAGTTTGGTCATTAAAAAAAAATTAAAAAATTTTGTCCCAAAACATCTTTCCCTCTGCCACCAAAAAAAATGTTAAGAAATTACAAGAGACTTAATGGATTCCAAAAAATTCAATTTGGATTCTGAAAAAAATGTCCTTTGCCCTTTTTTGGTTCCTGGATTTAAATTATTGTTTCAGCATAACGTTATGAGAGATGAAAATTACTAAAAAACGTTAACGTGCATAGCTCTTTAAATAGAAAACCTCCTATGCGAACTATTACGAGTAGCTATTTTCGTCAAATGCATCGTTCAGTGCTATTGAGGGTGATGTCTACATAACAGTTTTTCAGTTCACTTAACAACATGTTCTTCGGCCTTCCTAAGTAGAACACTTGATCGATGGTTTCGTGCAGTCCCTCATTCTTCAGGTGCTGCGGGCGGTGAAGGAGGTTTATGGCATGAATGCAACCATTTATCAATGCTGTAACAGAGGCATGGGATTAACTCATTCCCTATTAATTGAAGTTTTCAATAATGACTTTTACCTGGTTTTACTCATTGTTGCCGTTATGTGATGTTGATTAATACAGGTGATTTTTATTAAATTCGAAAACTGGTTTTTCGTGCATACAACTAACTTGTTTGATGCCTTTTTTATTTGTCAACAGAATTGAAACGTGTTTGGTACCTTTTTTTCTGTTAGTAGTACAAAAAGCTTGATGGTGATTTTCAAGATCTGAATGGAATTCTGAACCTGGTGGATATCGCTTTGATTTCCGAACATAAAGAGCCGAGTTCGAAACATGCCAAGCAGAGCTTAACCGAAATCTCTCGTTAATGATAGATTTGTCAGTCGGACAAGTCCACTATTGGATTAAAGATGGTGAGACAGAGGGTGCAAAAACTGCCTATAAATTGCAATGGAAAGATGGAATGAAGATTCAATGAATGGAAGAAAAGAATGGAATGAAATTAGTAAGAAAGGAATAATGAAGAAGAAAGAATTAAATGAAATTAGTAGGAAATGGAGGTTGAATAGAAGAAATAGAAGAATGGAATGGAAGAAATGAGAGGAGGAAATGGACGATGGAATAAAAAAAGAGAAGAAGAATAGAAAATGAATTTAGAAGGAAATGGAGAAGGAGGAAGAAGAGAAGAATTAAATGAAATTAGAAGGAAATGGAGGATGGAATAAAAGAGAAGAGTGAAATTAAAAAGGGAATAGAGGATGGAATAGAAGAAAAGAACGAAATGAAATGGAGGGTGGAATGAAAAGGAAGCGATAGAGCTGTGGGTTGGATATTCCTTCTATTGGGTTCGAGGGGGGTGAGGTAGAGGTGGAAAAACCTTCCTAAACATTTCAATGAAAGTTTTAAAAACTTTTCAACCAATAAAATTTATTGTACTCATCCTGGGCCTAAACGCATGAATTTTCGGTTAGACATTGCTTATCGGTTTCGAACCCGATGCCTTAGGTGGAAAACCCAACGCTCATCAAGGCGGGCCGGATTTCTTAATTTCAAACTCATCCGAAGGATTTCGTAACGCCTAAATGTAAAAATGATGCATTGAATAAAAAATATGTAATGGCTTCCAATATATCCGAAACAAAAATATTAACTTAAAGTGGAATGGCGCAATATCACGCAATCTCAAACCTGTTAAGATCATTTTTAAATGTTCCTCTTTGATGGGGATCACTTAGCATCTGAAATGCTATCATCGCCCAAAAGAAGTTTGTCCTTCAAAAGGATGACTAAATGCCGTTTGTTCTACTGAATCCCGTTCAGAAGTTGACGAACGACGAGAAACTTTTTTTCTCTTGTAGACGACTCGAAGAGGAACCAGTAGATAAAAATGCAGCATCTTCTTACGAAAGAGTGCGCGATGACAATGAACAAACAAGAAAAATGTGATGACATGAACTGACAGCCAATTGTTCGGGCGCATTAAATCCTTACATTGGATCTACATTCATGGTTCATCTTTTTTAAGTACTTATGTTTAATAGATAAATAAGATGATTATAATTTCTACAAAAATTATTATAATGATGCTTTTCTCCTTACTGCATAAATGTGCAAATTTTAAATTTTTCTATTTATCCTTCTGATCAATAGCTTGTTGTATAATTTAAGTTTTTGCCAAAAAGTTACTCAAGAAACATGGGTCCCGATGGGTGTTGGATGAATATCAAACTCCAAACAGCGCATTAAACATTGCAAAAGACGGTGCCCGAAGTTTTCACTCTTACACACAATGTAATTAGTGAGTTCCATTTTAACAGTAGATCCCGGTCTAATATGACTGTAGAGTATTGGGCTCAAATATAACATCTCTGTCTCGTATAACATCTCCTGTCTCAAAATCTGTGAGTAGGCAGACGGACTTGGCCCACCATGGGGCTGTTGCACCAATAATAATAATGATGATGATGAATTAGTTAGTTACATTTACATACAAAAAACAAACTTATTAGTAATTTACTATCGCAGTTGCTTTCAAACGCTGAACATTAGTCACCAGAACAGAAAATATATAACAAATTCAGCGTAAATCGGTCTAATAAAGCGGTTCTGCTACACAATAAACATCATAGCAACAGCATAGGAATAAAAATACAGAGTGTCTTCCTATTCTAAAAGAGTAGAAATTTGAGGGCAAATATTATCTGTCTATTTCGTGCTAGAGTTGGCGCTGTATTGCCGCTTGGCCTTCTTTTTCTTGCTAACATTTATTTAAAAACGTAAATATCGCACTTTTTGAAACGATTCTGAAAATTGCAGAAATGTCTAAAATTCTTTTTCTCAAGTCATACATTTGTTTAGTTACGTGCTTACTAAAGAACATACAGATACAAGAAATATTATTTTGTCTATAACTCAGATAATTTCGTACGAAATGTAATAAAATTATTTATAAATAAATATTTTATTTTTTAATCATTTTGGAGGGAAAATATTACACAAGAAAATTCATTGGTGAATATAAACGTCAAATATTTAGAAAAATTAAATTTATACTGAATTTATAGTTAAAAAATGAACCTCTTTCTTTTAAAAATCGCTGTATGATAATAGACATTTTCTCCCTTGCACCAACAACATAGAGTAGTAATAGCCAACACTAAAGATTGTTGGCAAAAATCGCCAAGTTCTCATCCTTTATGTTAAACTACAAAGTAAAAATCACGTGATTGATATGATCACGTGAGGATTATGTAATAATAATATTGTATCTATTTTAAATGTAGTAAATACCCCTGGAAGCGTCATCTGGAGAATTGGCATTATCTTATAGTTCAAACATTGATTTGTGTAGAAAATTGGCAAGCTGTCAAGTCAGACGTACTCAAACAGAGCGGGTTATTAGGAGATAAAGTTATTTTGAAAGGGATTTTTTCGTGTGTATTTCTTATTCCTGTTATTGAATTCAGAATAATTCCTTCTATCTTTTCAAAAATTTTAAAATAAGTAGAAAACATTTCTTTCAAAATTTCTTTGCGTTGCGTAATTTCTAACTAATTCCCTTAACATGCAATCGATTCGTCCGTTTCCGGTTTTAAACCGGATGTTTACTTTTCTACACAGTCCGCTGCGGAACTATATTTTTACATTGATAAAAATGAAAAGTGTAACACTCCACCAACATTAAAGTATAATTAACCCTCATGTTTCGAAATTTCTAATTAATTACATATTGCTTCAAATTCATACAAATAAAACAAATTAATTAATTAAGTCGGACTTTTTAGGACGGAGTTTGATGGAGTTAAAAACAACACTTTAAAAACTGAAACTTACTTAAAAATTACTTAACTTAAAACTTTAAAAACTAAACTTTTAAAGGAGTTTAAAACTTTAACTTTTTAATTTTTGTAAATTATGCAATCCCTAATGTAATCCTTAATCCAAATTATGCAATCCTAAATAATTTAAATTTTTCGTTCGATTTTAGTAATATTATTAACCAAATCAAATTTTTTATACAGGTATGCGCAACAATATTTTATAATTAATCTGAAACAGTTTCAATATAACGATATTTTTTTTTAATAATGAAAAAAAATGATAATTTATCTATCATTCAAATTTTATAACAATATTTCATGTTTAATTAAAGATTAAATAGAATTGTCCTAAATTCTTATCATTTATGAATAAGACAAAGAATATTTATATCAAATTAAATGCCAAAAAAGGAAGTTGATTGTATTATAATTAATAATTTGTGATTCATTAGTTAAAAAAAAATAGACTATTTTTTTTTTTAAATGCTTTATATTTTCCTCATTTTAATTGAGGAAATTTTAAAACCATTATGATTTAAAATCTTTGAACTATTAATAAGCTAATTAATACTGCATATTTCACCATGCTTATCGAAATGGATCTTTTAGTGGCTCTATTATTTTTTAAATTAAAGCATAAATTGTAAGAAGTAATTCATGGATTTCAGTGAATTGATTTCTTAAGAACTGAAATCAAATCAAATATTTTTTTCTTTTGAAAAATACTAATTTTTGCAGCAAAGAAAAGCTCTTTATTTTAATTATTTTACAAGTCCAATTAAAATGATAACAAATAGTACATGAGTCGAATTATCATTAAAAAAGCTTCAAATAGGAACATATTCTGAATAAGGCCCGTTTTACATTATCCTAATTAATCAAAAAGATGACTCAGACTTGTTTGGTCATGTCTTCCTTGTAACAAAGGAAAAACAACTTGTATTTCTGGACATTAAAGAAAATAATACATTATTTTTATTATCTTTCCTGCCTCCTAATCAAACCAAATGAATGAATTTTCCTACATACAGAGCTATAGTGCCCCTTCCTGTTAGCTGTCTGTTCGGTTTGCTAGCCTGGCACTTGAGTTCAAAAATTCAACATGCTAATCATCAGCTCATTCTGCCACGTTTACTATAAATATTTATACAAAATATATATATGAATACAAATATTTTAAAGTATGTGTACAAATTTTTTTGATATTTAAAAGATTTTTTTATTAAAATAATACGTACATTTATATAACAAAATATGTATACAAATATTTTTACATTTAAAAGTATTTTTTAATATATATTACATATTAAAAAATTTTTTTGACATTTAAAAGTATTTTTTTATTGTAATACAAATGTTTACAATTTTTTTAACATTCAAAAGTATTTTTTAATAAAATAATACATATCTATATAATTTTTTTTTTTGTAAATATATACAAAATTTTTATATACGATTCCAAATTTGTGTAATATATTTATAAACGTTTAAAATATGTATAAACTTTTTTTTTACCATTTAAAAAATTGTTAATAAAATTGTACTTAAAATAACATTTAAAATTTCATCCATTTCCTATAAAAACAAACAAAAATATTTTCGACATCTAAAAAATTCATAAAATAATACAAATGTAAATAAAAATATTAAAAGGTATACAAAGGTTTTTTTTATTATATGCAAAATTTTCTTAGTGAATAAATTTTTTTTTAGTATGTATACAAAACTTTTACAATAGGTATACAATTTTTTTACCATTTAAAAAATAATAATAATATTATAATATAAGTTTATAAAATGATACTTTAAATAACCTTTAAAATTGCACTTCATTTCCTATAAAACAGGCAAAAAAATTCTTTTTAACATCTAAAAACATTGATAAAATAAAGTAAATGCAAGCAAAAATGATAAAATGTATGCAAAATTTATTTTAATGTGTCAAAAATTTTCTTAATCTATGCAATTTTTTTTTTAGTATATGTATGCAAAACATTTAAAAATATCACCAAATTTTTTTTTTTTACCATTTCAAAAAAATTGTTCATAAAATAATACTTTAAATAATATTTAAAATTGTACTTCATTTCCTATAAAAACAAAATTTTATTGACATCTAAAAACATTTACAAAATAAAACAAATGTAAGCAAAAATGTCCAAATGTATACAATTTTCTTATTATATACAAATTTTTTAATACATACAATTTTTTATTATAAGCAAATTTTTTAATATATGCAAATTTGTTAAATGTATACAAGTTTTTTTTTAGCATATGTATACAAAAACTTTTAAATATAAACAATTTTTTAGTACATGCATACAAATTGTTTAATATTTAAACAAAATTTGTTAACAAAATAATGCTTTGAATAGCAATTATAATTGCACTTCATTTTACTTAAAAAATAGATATCGGAAATAACAATCATTTTCTATTCTCTGCATCTTTAAACAAATATTTTTTTTTACTGACCACCTTTTAATTTATGTTAATTTATGCAAGGAATGTGTTGAAACCGACAAATAATAACTCAAGCAAGAATATCACGTATTGATAACTTCCTCATCATAAATCAGAAAAGAGATAGAAACGAAAGATTTCCTTCTTTTATGCAGGCTTTGGTGCTTCTTAAATAAGCAGCTTTCTATTCTGATCTGCTAATAATTACCAGTGTGCGTGGGAATGAAAATAGCTCCTTCCGGGGTTACTTTCTCACTACTTGGATCCTTCCCTCGGCTGCAAAAACTGGTTTTTAAAGTATGTTTAAAAATGCCTGGTATACATATTAAATGAAATAACTGTCTCCAACCTCTGCAGATAGAGATGAAAGGTTGAAAGAACTTGGCCTGGTGAACTTCGATAGATTTCACCAACCATTGTTTACCAGATTCCACAAAAAGATCTCTCAAGAAACAATGAGAGAGATGTATCCTTAACATTGAAGTGGAAAGATTAACTTGAAAGATAGTTTTATGGTTAGGGAAAGAGCAAACAAGAATATAACTAGATTCGATTCCCGTGAAGGTATATTGATATGTTTGGAATTCGGTTCAAAATATCTGGGTTTTTCATTTATTGTGGGTAGGAGGATTTCATTCTTTAAATATCTTCTTTTGTACTTAGGGAGAGGTTCAAAGAACTCGATAAATCTCTGATGGCTTAGCTAGTTGATTTCAAACAGGAAAATTTCAAAATTAATTCTTAATTTTACTAACAAGACTGAGATCAGATGTCTTTAAGAGAATTTCCTTGAGATCTTAAGACTTTTAGGAAAGACAAATGACATAATTGATTAGCCAACATTAGTAAAAACTCTTTAATTAATTAAGGAGATACACAGGTTATTCAAAAAAATTAGAATTTAATGTAAGGAAAAAAAAAATGCATAATAGCAATCTTAAAAAAAAAATAAAACTAAAGAATTCCAAGAAAAATTATAGATCTTTTCTTGAAAAATCTCATTTTCACTTTGACATAAAATTGTCTTTGTTTTCATAAAACAATATTTGAGAACAATTTTTGCATTGTTTAATTATATAATCATCAGTACGTGAAAGAAATTTAAGTAAGTATTATGCATAAAAAGCTTGGGAAATATTTTTTTAAAAGTAGAGATGTCAGAGAAAATTTCTAAAATTGAAAAGTCAAGGACACCAAAAACCCAGCTTCCTAAATCAATATCAATATATTTTATGGGTAATAAAATTCCCAAATGAAGTTAAACACTCATTAAATATTAACTTTTTTAAATAATTAGATGTTTTATGATGTTTATGATGTTATGATGTGAGATAAAACAGAATAGTTTTATCTCAAGTATTTCATCTAAACAATTTCTATTTCTTAAACTGACTTGATATATAGCTTAGTTAAAAATTTAATCATGATTTTATTGTCAAACAATTTATTATCTACCTAAATTGAAGTGATATAATGCTTAGTTAAAAATCTTATTATTAAACTATTATTGCAAAGCATTATCAATCTAAATTGAATTAATATACTGGTTAGTTAAAAGAGACAAGAAACTTACATTTAAAATACAAACGCTTTTTTTTTCACGTGATTTTAATTTGTGTTTTAAAATTTACATTAAATATGTACTGCTATTTGGCAACTTCAAGTCATGAGTTTCATTTTGAATTGTCTAACTTCCAGACAAATTATTGTTCCAATTATTGTCTCGAGCTATTATATAAGGATGTTATGCTGATTAATATGCTATTTATAATTGAATCTTGATTTATTGAATATTGATTGTTTTGATTTCGATTTGTTGTTCTTGGTTTTTTTAATATTTATGTATTGAATTCAATGTTAATATAGTATTTAAAATTGAATCATGATTTTATTGTTAAACAATTCTTTATCTACCTAATCTTATTTCCGCATATGAAAATAATTTATGTTAATTGATATATATTAACAAACAAGCAAACTTATTTAACTACCAAAAAAATCATATCAAGAACATTATACACAATTTAAAATTTTTAAAATTTAAAAAGTGTTATGTGCAAAGGTGATTATTATTAGACAGTTTAGTCATTACTATTAGCATTGATGCTATTTAGGCATGCTAAATCTAGTAATTTTTCTCAGTTAAATTACTTTATCCCTAGTGAGAAATATTTAGCCATTTTTATAACCACAGACTGTCATCTGGTTCATTTCATAAAATAATGTAACACACACGCATTTCAAAAGTAAATAATGTTCATTAAATAATTAGGCACATTACAAAAATATACAAGGGAAAAAAAAATACAAGAGTAAAAAAATTAATAAAAATAAATAAATAAAAGTAAGTTACAGATAGAAAAGTTAACAAAAGTATCTGATAAAAATTTAAATAAATTTAGGAAAAAAAAATCCCATAAATCTAAAGAAAAAGAACAATGCTGCAATGAACTAAAAGAAGCACAGTAATATATATATATATATATAACACGGCCGTAATATACATTGACAGAAATTCACAAATTCAACAAAAGCTAAAAAAAAGGACGGTTTGGTTTCATACAAATGACATCATAAGGGCAACAGGTCAGTGTTTCTTTGGATTTCGAAAATTTTGCTGAAGGATCCTTCTATTGTTTCCGACCTATGTCAAATGAAATATATCGTCCACATTTGCATTCCTACAGTGCATTACAAAACTAGATATACAATGGAATCTATAAAGACATTCATTTCAAATTACCATATATTGATACAAATTAAGTAATTTTAAAATCTCAAAAAAAAAAATACTTTGCATTTAGTCTTTGTTTCAAAAAAAAAAATTCTTTTAATAATTTCAAAATTTTCAAATTATTTGAAATATTTAATATTAATTTTAATGATTTGCAGAAGTTACAATATATTTATTTACACAAAAACTTATATTAATTTTTTTGATACTTATATCAATACACTGAAGTGACAAAAGTCATGGGATAGCAATATGCAAATTTTCAGATGGCAGTAGCATCTAAGAACAGGTATAAATGCGAAGTGCTTTCGCAGAGCTTTCATTTCTGTTCAAGTTATTCATGTGAAGAGGTTTTGACGTGATGATGACCGCACGACGGAAATTAACAGACTTTGAACACGGAATGTTAGTTGGAGCGACGCATGGGTCATGCCATTTGAAATCGTTAGGGAATTCAGCATTCCCAGATCCACTGTGTCAGAGTGTGCCGAGTATGAAATTTCAGGCATAACATCCCATCATGGACAGCGCAGTTCGACCGCCTGCACTTAACGACCGAGACCGGCGACGTCTGCAAAGAGTCGTAAATTCTAACAGACAAGGGTCAAATAATCGCAGAAATCAATGTGGGACGTACAAGGGACTTGTCTGTTAGAACTGTGCGGAGAAATTTGGCTTTCTTGGGCTATTCCAGCAGAAGACCGACTCGAGTGCCTTTACTGACAGAACGACATCGCTTGCAGCGACTCGTGGGCACGTGAGCATATCGGTTGGAGATGAATGGAAAACCGTGGGCTGGTCGAAGAGACACGATTTCAGTTGGTAAGAGCTGATGGTAACCAGTGTGGAGCAGACCCCACGAAGCCATGGACCCAAACTGTCAGAAAGGCACTGTTCAAGCTGGTGGTGGCTCCGTAATGGTGTGGGCTGTTTTTTCATGGCATGGACTTGGTCCTCTGGTGCGACTGGACCGAACATTGACTGGAAATGCTTATGTTCAAAATCACTTGCAGCCATTCATGGACTTCATGTACCCAAACAACGATGGGATTTTTATGGATGACAATGCGCCATGTCACCGGCCACAACTGTTCGCGATTGGTTTGAAGAACATTCTGGACAATTTGAATGATCTGGCCACCTAGATCGCCCGACATGAATCCCATCGAGCATTTATGGGACATCATAAGGTCTGTTCGTGCCCAAAATCCTGCACCATCAACGCTTTCACAATTATTCTATCGAGACAGCATGGCTCAATATTCCTGCAGAAGACTTCCAACGACTTGTTGAGTCCATTCGAGTTGCTGCACTTCGCCGGGCGAAAAGGAGGGCCGACACGATATTAGAGGTAACCCATGACTTTTGTCATCAGTGTATATTTGCAAACTGCAATTTTTATCAATTTTGAAAACAATTACTCTAAAAATGAGGTATATATATATTCTCCTCCCATTTACTGATCATTGTTTGGTAACGAGTTCTTCTACGATATTTTCATTTTGCTAACTTCTAGGCTGTTTGAGAACCCATTTTGCTGTAAAGTCTGTTAGTCATTTTACCCTACGCAAAGTTTTCTCTTAATTTTAGACTTTTATTTTTAGATGACAAATAAACCAAAATTAATACAATCTAATTAAATTCAAAAGTGTTTCATACTTTAAAAAAAGTTTTTTAGTGATTTGACAGAAAATAAAATAGGTTTTCTCAGAAACGTATACTTATTTAATTGATTTTTACATCTATATATTTGCAATTTTTAACTATACAAAAAACGCTTTAAAAAGGAGGCATTTATATGCCTCTTCCCATTTACTTATCATTTTTGGTAACGTGTTCTTCTATAGCATTTTGATTTCGTTAACTTCTAGGCTGAAAATCATAAAAAATAATATTTTTAATGATTTTCAGAAAATAAAATATGTTTACTTTGAAACGTATATTTTTATTTTTACATCTGTAAATTTAGAATTTTATCATTATAAAGAAAAATGCTTTGAAGATGAGGTATATATATTCCACCTAATATTTATTTGGTGGCGGCATGTATGTTTGTTAATGGTTTGGAATTACCGTTAAACCCAGTCTAATTAGCCTAAAAAATGTGCTAAAAATGAACGTAGAGCGACCAACTAAACCTCAATTTATTGATCTTTTTTGATAACGTATCCTTCTATACCATTTTTTGGTAACATGTTCTTCTATGACAGTTTTTGGTAACATGTTTCTACTATGACATTTTTATGGCGTGTTTTTCTATGAATTAAAAACTTTGAACCAAAAATAGATATTAATTTTTTTGATTCTAAAATCAATAGTATTTAAAATCAGTTACGTAATTTTTATCAATATCAAAACAAATTCTATCAACAAAAGTCATATTTTAACTCGGGTCTTTCGCATATTGCCGAAATGTCGCAAAAGTTGAATTGATGGCTCGCCATATAGTAATTTGATTAGAAACACGACTCGAACAACAATGGGACATCAAAACACAACAAATGGCTGTCTTGCCCTTTACTCAACCAGGATGATTTACGGTCTGCCTTACTGACCCGGAAATGGACAAGAAAATAGAATTTCCGAAATTATGCGGCCGAAACCTTCCCTCTGCGCAGATTGTGGGTCAGGCTCATTTCTTGACCTACAGAATCAAGCGGTGATACCTTAAGGCAAAAACAAACAAAAAACGAATCGGCAGAATTGAAGATGCGTAAAACGATGCAATTAACTCGATATTTGCCAACAAAACAGAACTTCCGATGTCATATGTCACAAACCGCTTCTGTTGAATTAAACCGAAACAGTAATTAATCATGGAAAAAAAGTATGAATAACATATTAATAAGTAAGGGAGTTGACCTGGTTTGTTACGTAGTCATTTTAGTAATTGCATACTAGCCCTATGAGCTCATAGCAGGCGAAGTTTATTTAGGTTATGTTATTTTAATGTTATGCTGGATTTATTTAAAAAAACGTTTTGGTTACTGAATGGAAGGAATTTGTGCTCTTCGTTAATTGCGAATTCAAATTTAAAAGCGTTGCTTACGAGACAACAGTTACAAAAAATTACGAATTTACCTATTTTAAACATATGGAACATATTTTGAATTTAAACAAAATCCGCCATATTATATTCATCATCTTTAAGAACCCTTATATGAGATTTGAATGTTTTACTTTTGTATAAATAAACATGTTACCATGGCAACAAGCACTGTAAAATTGTAACTATAGTTCGTATATCTTTTTTGGATAAGTAAATAGAGGGTGGAAATAAATTCGATTACTTGTAAAACTGTACTAATCAGACATTCCGGTACAAAACAATTTTAAAGAAAAGTTTAATAGTTGTGAATTATTTACTATTATTTTACTTATTATTTTTACCTCTAATGTTTCTTAATGTTATTTAATTTGAAATTTAAATTCGTAAAAATTAAAATTATATTTATCATAATTAAAAATTATCCGAAATTAACTTTCCCTCTATTACGCCGCTTTGTTTGGTCGCTTGCCAATTATCCACACAATCAATGTGGCGCTCGAGCAAAAAATCTTTCAAGATGGTAAAAATAACTTTTTTATGTTATATTGATCTCTCATTTTTTTCTTAATTTTTTATGAAAGTGACTTTTACAATTCTACTTTTAATTGCATTTATTTCTTCAAAACAAAGTTATGTAATTGTAAAAATCCCGTTGTTAAAACATACAGATTTAATTTATGCATGTGTTTTATAGAAATTTAAGATGGAAATATTTACAATATAGTAGAAAAAGAAAAGCGATTCTTTAAAAAAAAAAAAAAGAATGAACGATTGCATATTTTTACATGCATTTCTAAGCTTTTAACTGCATTGGAAGATACACATAATTTTTAAATTGAATAATGCGATTCCTCATTAGAAATATAAAATTCTGCTTCGCTACATTCATTTTGAAATATAAATATGTGCTTGAGTCTAATTTCGTTTTCTGGTAAATACAAACATCCGTTTTAAAAGCGGAAGCTGACGAATTGATTACTTGTTAGGAGTGTTAGTTAAATACACGTGGCACAAAAGTCTAACCATTAAATATTTCAATGTATGGTTGATATACACTTTTTAATTTTAATAAATCAGAGTATTTTGAATGAAAAGAGTTCATTAATTATTAATTCATTGATTAATAATTATCTAATTAATAATAAATAACAATTAATTACTACTTATTTATTAATAATTAATAATAATTTTATTTATTTAATTAATTAAAGATAAAGAAATGGGGGCCTGAATGGCCTAAAGTGGCTAGCACTCTGGCGCTCGGTACCACAGGTTTCTTTTAACAACTCGGCGGTGCCATGAATGTTTGAAGTGGTTCGGAATCCACTTTAAAACCACAAGGTCCCAAAAAAAATAGGATCGTAGAGCGTTGCGGGGGCATTGTTGCTCCGCGTCCGTGGTACCTTCAAGTTACACGCGCCCACTGGGTACAAAATTACGTACGTCCTTAAAAGCAGTTGCCTTAAGGCATCAAGACCAAGCTGTCTAAAAAGTGTTTGCCAGCTTTAGAACAAAAAAGATAAATAAATATTCATTTTTCGTTTTATTTTTTTGATACATAATTTAAAATTTTTAATTAACAAATAAAATTATTTTACTTTAATTAAAATTTTCTAAATTGCATCGCTCCCTTTTAATATCAGTTGGTTTGAATCCTTACAACCCGTGGACTAAATATACAATGACTGCAATTTTAGAGCAAAATACTCTTTTGCAACTGATTTACCTCTTTTTATGTTAAAAACAACAAACTTGTCATAATAAACATTTTGAATAAAATCGAGATAAAAATAAGAAAATATCTGCATGTTTATGTTTAGAATAAACGTAGTCTTAATCATTTTTAGATACATTTTCAAAATACTAACTATTAAATATTTCAATGTGTAGTTGATATACCTTCTATTTTTAATAAAACGATGAAGGAAACTATTCGTTACAATAGCAATTCCAAATATATTTACTGGAATTCAATAATTTTATTAATAAATGATCCAATACAAGAATAGAATTAAATTTTTCCTACATTATCTGCTTATGTGATAATTTATTTTTCTAAATTTCATATTGAACAGTTTAAATTATTTTTTAATGTATATTAAAAAATATCCCATCTCCGTAACTATGATGAAGAACAGTTTATGGCGTGTTTTTCTTATCAAAATAAGGGAAAAAAAAAATCACAAAATATTTATTGAATATTCAATAAATTCAATAGTGAATCAAGGTTATAAAATATTTCAAGGGACAGTTTAAATTTAATCAAACATCCATTTTGACTAGGGACTAAAATTTTTGTTATTTTTTGTTGTTGTTCTTTCGAGAGAACATTAAACTTTGTCAGTGATCCTGACATTTAATAAAATAAATTATATTATTTTATTAAATGAAAAAGATAAACCCTTCCCCCCCCAACAAAAAAATGTATTAATGGGCTAAATCTACCAAAGGCTTGACTCTTTCTCTCTTTGATATATCGCTTCAGTTACTACTTGATTGATTATTCCAAATTCTCCCAAATTTTGTTTATTAAAAATCAAGTGATTCAGAAAATGTAGACACACAAGTATATCCTAAATATTCCTTCATTTATTAGTAGGTTATCGCATACTTTTAACAACTCAATTAAGTATCAAGATATTTATATTTTAAATGGACATTTTCCGGTTTACACACAAAACACATTTTCCGGTTTACTTAACACGACCAAAAAAAAAAAAAAAAAAAAATGAGGCAATCAATAGACAATGTTGTTTTGGTATAATTTAATGAAACATAAAAAAAAACAATAATTCATCGAAACGTTTTAAAAACAGTTATTTAAACTCAATAGAGCGAAATGAAACTTTTTTAAAAAAATATTTTGGACTTTTAAAAAAAAAAATTATGAATGATTTTATTTAAATGTTACATTAAAGAAATAGTCTGATAAAAAATCTGAATTTTTTTATTTCTCTTCTTATATATTCAAAGATTTTATTATTAGCGTTCTGTCGCCCGGTGCCACAGGTTTCGATTCGAGTCTCGTCGGTGCCGTGAGTGTTTTAGTGGCTCGGAATTCCCTTTAAACGGTAGGTCCCGGTCTACTATGACTGTAAGAGGGATGGGCGTAGGGGTGACGGCCTTACCCAGCAAAAAGAAAACATCTCCTGTCTCGAAATCTGCCAGTAGGAAGGTGGCCTTAATCCACCACGGGGCTGTTGCGAAGAAGGAGATTTAGAAGATATATATATATATATATATATATCAAGGAAATCGTCGTAACGTTTTTTAGAATTTATATTCAATATTAAGACAAGATACAACTACATTATTATATTTATTAATAAATATATCCTATTATTTTGCTATCCCCTACATTTCATACCATCTAAACAAAAATCATTTCTTTAGTAACCAAAATATTATTTAATGTTGTAAGATCTTTTAATTACAACTACTTTGCTTTAGTATATTTAAATCATAAAGCTCGATTTGCAATATGAATTGAGATTTGCAATTTTATTGCGGAATTTTTGCATCAGTTGCCTAATATTAAACATTTCTTCGCATTTTTATTTTTAAAATGTTTGATTCAACTAGAAAAGATCTAAAATATTTCATTTTATTCAATAAAATCGCAGAAAAGATGCACATTTAATTTAATGCATGCGAAATGACAAATCTAAGACAACATGTTGTTTGCCAAGCACTTCCTGACGGCCCTATCCTTCTTCAGTACATTTAAATTCTAAAGCTTGATTTGGAATACGAAATCAGATTTACAACTTTATTACGGAATATAATTGTAAATCTGTAAACAAAGGGCAGATACTTAGAAGACACCAAGATTCACTACGAGAAGGACAGGGATCACTACATAGCATCTACATTTTTCTGTCTACAACTTTGAATGAACAAACCCGAAGAGGAAATTTAAGGTTTTGTACTCTTTTCTCCTTCTCTTTGAAATTAATAGAAGGACGTTTTGAGATGCGTATTTATTTTGTGCTTCCCGGTTCAGGTTTTCCCGAAAACTTACGTTTCGGCGCCTTCTGTCAGGTTTCGAACAATACTCCATTAGTTTGGGTATTAAGTAATCTTAATTGTTCATGCTCTCTAATTGTAATTGTTCATGATCTCTAATCGCAATTTTTATGCACTCTAATTTTAATCGTAATTGTTTCTGCTCTTCGATAAACTGAAATCTTCTGCTGAATATTTTCTGTATGGTACTCATACTAAATCCAAGTTAAATTTTTTTAAACCTGATGCAACAATTTTTTACAACTCTTGTGCAATAGCTGTTTATTGGATTTAATTTTTGCTATAATTTAAGTTCACTCTTTTACATTGCGAAGATTTCATACCAATTAGGAAAATTGGAATTTTTTCCGATGTAATTCAGTGATTTTTTTTCTATTCATTACGTTTTACCTAAATTTTCTTTGACTATGGAAATTTTCCAGCTTTTTACACATTTCGCTCATTTATTCGAGAAATAATTTTTTTTACCACGGAAAAAATTTCGAATAAATTTTTTCTTTTATTAATCTTTTGTTCTTATTCGTGTTATGTTTTTACCAACATTTTCTTCTGCTTAAATATTTCTCCACCAAGAAATTCAGAGAAATCCAAATGTTTACAATGCCTTTGGAAAATGCATATGTTGTTGTTACTACTAACACCCCTGGCGTAGGAAAACCCTACCCCAAGTCCACAAGACCCTTCGCCGGCGATTGATCCATGGTTAAGGATAATATGCAGCTTCAATTTAGCGATGAACCACGAGGACTAAAGACGGACTAAATTTCAAGACAACACTCTACGTTCATATTAGACCGGAACCTACACAGGAGAACCGGTCTACATATGAACGGAGATGAACGTAGAGTGTCTACATTTCTTTTACGGGGTAGGGTTGTCAGCTTTACTGTCATGTTAGACCAGGACGTACGATTTAATGTGGATTCGAACCACTACAAACATCCATTACACCGCCGGAACTCGAACATGAAATCTATGGTATCGATCGCCAGAATGCTAGACACTCGGCCATTCAGGCCCAGTAAATGTATATTATTCAAGTAAATAATTTATTCAAGAATAATGCATTTTACTATTTACAATTTCAATGCATTCATCTTATAACTTTTTACATTATTAATGATGGTGCTTGTCTAAAAAGGGTTAGGATTATGTAACCTTTCTCTAGACTGTTTATTTATTTCCTCATAGAAAATAAAGATTCACAATTTCATTAATCCTCTGGTAAGTGGATTGGATTTCTTGGGAAATTCATTCCACTTATCCAATTGTAAGCGAAGACCTCGTTTTCTTTTACAGAAAAGCGCCTATTAAATTTTGTGGGTCAGCAGAGCTATTCGTTGCTGAATTCTGCTTGATGCAGAATAGGTTACTTTAAAAATGCGGCACAGAGAACTCTTGCTGAAAAAAAAAAGACTTTATTAGTAAACGAGTCATTGTTTGTGCCTTAAAAGCACTCGTCAAGATGGATGCATTAACACAATTAGAAAGCAAATTCGGGTGAAATGAAAAGACCTTTTTGAAGTTTATTGCGTTTGGCTTTTCCTTCTTTCACCATTTACTGTTAAACCCTCTCATTTTCTTTCATTTCTTTGTCAAATGCAAAATTAAGAGACCATGCGTTTAGTAGAAAAAAATTCTAACACATAAACAAGGAAGTGAATTTCAAGAAGGTTTTTAAAAAAACGAAAATATACTACATCCTGTACGTTAATCTATTCAGGGACTATTTTTATAGTGAGAAAAAAATTATTATTTTATTACTATTCTTTCATTTTAAACAATAAAAATGTATGAAAAATATAAAATAGAAATAATGTAAAAATGTAAAATCGATTAGATAATATAAAAATATAGTAAGTAATGTAAAAAAATGTAGTATAAAAATGCCTTAAAAACAATAAAAATACATTGAAAAATATAAAATAAATATGATAATATAGAAATAATAATATAAAATTAATGGGAAAGTGTAAAATGTAGAATAGAAATAATGTAAAAATGCAAAATAGATAAGTTAACATAAAGATAATGTAAATAATGTAAAAATGTAAAAAAATGCATTAAAAACAATAATTTACCGTAATTTATTATACATCTTGTTCTAATTCTAATAAACTATGCATAAAAATGCATTAAAAAATGTAAAATAGATAATATAAGAATAAAGTAAAATGTAAAAAAAATTATTATTAAAAACAATAAAAGGCTCAAAAATCTCATATTGTCTACATTTGTGGCCGCTGAGCGTTAATAATAATTTATAAGTGAAATGATTTCATACATTCAGGGCACTAATTATTAAAACAAAATATATTTAATATATCTGGTATTATTTGCATCATATAGTAATAATTTGTTCAAATAATACAACACTGACAGTCGAAATACTTATTCCTCCTTCTACTAACTATTATCCTTACTTTTCGTAAGCATTATCCTACTTTAGTAAATTTATATTGTTCTAACATAATTTACCGTAATTTATTATACATCTTGTTCTAATAAACTATGTAAAATTAATAATTTAAATTGATTAGCTTATCATTGCTCACTTTAGATTAGTTCAATACTAATAATACAACAGCAGGCAATAATTTATTTTCCATATAAAATCTATTTCCCTGTCGTTGAAATTTCGATTCGTTAATGAAAATACAGGACACTATTTTCACTATCGCAGCTATTTTTCAATAAATTTCATAAAAGAAATATAGATGTTGATTATAACTAAGTATAGAATTCTACTTTTATGACTTGAATGCAAATTATATATATTACTTCAAATTTATTATTGTATAGATATTTGCTGTTTAAAATGTAGTTTGTATGAGGCTTATGGGTTTCAAATTCTTCAAATATAGGTTAGATAAAGCTATGAATTAGGCTATGCAATAAAATTGAACATATTTTTATGTTTATTATTAGCATAGCAATTTGAACAACATGTTTTTCATTCACAAACATGATCTGGTTACATAAGTTTCTATGATTGTAATACACCAAATGATTCCAATTTTCATTTTAAGATCCTTAAATTAGTCAGAGTAATAAGTTCGCTTGTATTTTCTGATCTATTTAAATCTTAAACAACGATTTAATTTGGGCCATGTGTATCTTGGAATCACTTCATGCTTGCATTTGTTTTGTGGATAACACAACGTGATTGAGTAACGCTTCACTTGTTCTCGTAACAAGCATCTCGGTACAGTCATCCCACAAGAAGTCGGAGCAGGAAAGAATCCTTTCAAGGTCAAAGAAAAGAAAAGAGCAAAAATCCTCCGGAATAAAAATGGATTGGGAGAAGTCAAGGCGGAAACAGGTGCTCATCTTCGCCGAATAGGAATGCAAATGAGGAAAAACAGCATTCCATTCTTTTTTTGTTATTTACCATTCTAATAATTTGAATGGAAAAGTTCCAGCTTTTAATTAAAGACTTTTAGTTTTTAATTAGGAGCTTTATTACTACTGTGTCCAAAAAGTAAAACCTGTTTTCAATTTAAATTTTCCGGACATATGATATTTCAATTTTTTTTTCTTTTTTAAGTTGCTGGCACTGTCCTTGATATCGCTGTGAAATTTGACGTCAAAATATTCATTAGTGTTTGAGTTGCGCTTGGCTTTGTGAGACACTGAAACTGATTTCGACGATTTTTGAAATGTCTCTTCAGTCGACTCATGGAGTGGTCTTTTGTGTTTAAGGAATAGCCAAAAGTAGCACGATGCTAAATTAGGTGAAAACGGTGGTTGGGAAACAATATGAGTTTCATTTTTAGCGAAAAAGTCACGAAGAATTAATGCAGTGTGAGCTGGCACATTCAGTGTTTTCGGTACCAATCACGATTTGACGCGTTTGAGGCCCAAAACATCTTTTAAAATGGAATTTTGAAATTCCAACATCATGATCAAGGTCTCTAATTGTAAATCGACGGTTTGCAAACACCAAATCTTTAATTTTTGGACATGATCTTCGTCGGTTGAGGTTGGTGGACGACCAGAGGGCTCTTCGTCGTCAACGAGTTCTCTACCTTCTTTGAACTGTTTATACCACTTGCAAACATTTCCGATATAGGAATGCTCACCAAAGACCTTCTGAAACATTCTATACGTTTCCGCAAACAAAATTTAACGCAAGTTCTTGCTCAATTAATTCAGGCATTTCAAAATCGCCGGAATAAGTTTTAGCATCTCACAAAACCAAACGTAACTCAAACACTAATGAATATTTTGATGTAAAACTTCACACAGATGTGAAGGACAGAGCCAGCAACCTAAAAAGAAAAACAAATTGAAATTCCGTAAGCCCGGGAATTTTAAATAGAAAATTGGTCTTACTTTTTCGGACACAGTAGTATAAAACCCAATATCTCGTCTTTTGCTCATTGGCTCCTCCCTTTCTCCACCTACCTTTCTAGACTTTTTTTTTTTTTTTTTTTGCTGCAAAGTACAATGGTTTAATTTCTTTATTTTTATATTATTTTCATAATATTTTAAAAAAATTTTTAAACAGAGAATTGTAATCTAAGCTAATTTAGCCTCTTTAATTATAATTTCGTAACTTTACTAATTTTAATTAATTATAATTATTAAATTTAAAAATGGAGGTAAGTTTTCTCTTTAGGCACTCCCTAACCTTAACCACTTTGCGTTTGTCTTGTATGGGAAAAGACAGCAGAATATAATAATGTAATTCAAATTGAATTTTATCTTTGAATTGTATTTTTTTTTTCATTGATTATTTTGAAGAAATAAATTGAAGTTCAGCCTTTGAAATGAGTTGTCCAAAAATTAACATGTATTTTAAGTGGCATTCTTAAAGATATTCTTCATCTTGTAATTTTTTTTTTTTCTTCTTCTTCCGTAAATAATTATTTCAAATATTTTTTTTTTTGTTGAACATTGGTAATATCCGTGTCCCACATACGTATGCCCCTAAAACCCCACCGACAATCACACCACCAATAGCAAAATCCTTTACAATAAGCAAAGCCTACTGAGAAAACTGTTAGGATAACTAAACTGCCTTTTCGTATTTTATGGAAGAAACCCTGAGAATTACCGCCAATTCGTGATGTTTTTACTCATGTTACCACCGGTACCCTGACTTTGAAAGCAGTTGTTGTAAAATACGCCTCTAGAAGATTCAAATCCAAACTCTTGCACGCCAACTTATACGTTGCTATCTGGCTATGAGTCAGACATATGAGAAACATTAACAAGCAAGAAAGTTGAATCCACTTTGTAGGCCTAACAAAATTGCAGTCTTTTATCTTTTGCATAAGTAATTTGACTTTTATATATTAGTGCATGTGCTTTTGCGCATTAGTAATTTCTGTGTCATACGCAGCTTGTTGAAAAACGAAATTAATATACTTGTTTGAAAAGTTGATCAGAATATCCACCTTTGAGATCAAGGAAGATGGGAGTAGGATATGTGAAGTCCTAGATGCCAACTTTGTGGATGTCGGTTCAAAATTCCGGTACAATACTTATGATTTCTTTGTATATGCTAAATTTATTGCATCCTACCTTGGAGAATGACTGCAAGTCAAAGTGCAACAGAAAATTAAAACAGCAACATTTAAAAGTATGCGGAAATGAAACAAATTTAATAACCTATTCTTACATCTGCAAGCCTTTAATCTAGGATAGTTAGCATATTTATTTTTGAGATCATACTATTTAGATTAATTTTAATCATAATCAATGTGATTCAGTTTTACATAACTTATTTATGCAAACAATCTTTTCCAACACAAAATATTACCTGCAATTTACCGCTCAAACTTCCTATCTTTTAATTTAGTATTGATTAAAGAGGGCCTGACACCAGGACAACAGGGAGTTAGGCGTAGGGTTAACAAACCTCCCGTAAAAAAAAAAAAAAAAAAAAAAAAGGATTGTCATGTTTAGAAATCTGGCAGAAGGCATTTGCCCACCATGTACTGATGGGCCAAATATGGTGATGACTGATTAAAGGCACCACTATTTAAATATAACAAAATAACGTTCATAATACATAAGTTGTAACAATTCTCTACATATAAGCTATAATAATTATCGATAAATAATTTATAATGATTATCAATAAATAAGCTGTATTATAATCTTCTATATATAATATCGCTAGATAATAATCCTCTATATATGAGCTCTTTATTGTAAATACACTCAAGAGCCAAAACATTATAACCACCTGTCAATAACGAGTTGGCCCACCTTTGGCGCGCAACACAGCTTCAACCCGCCTTGGCATGGATTAATACCACCACTTAATACCAGTTAAATACCACTTCCACCTGATCACGTGCCTTCCACGTCATGCAGGCAAGTTCATTGCAAAATGTAGGGGTGGTCATAATGTTTTGGCTCTTGAGTGTATATGCAATTCTTTAAGTTCTCCTATCATCTATGTATGGTAAATAATTTTCAATTTCGCATCTTGAATTGAATCACGATAAATTCTCTTTTTGGTGTTCTTCATGGCGCTAACTATGATGCACATGAAAATTTATACATAGTACTTGTTCTGCCTTGGGTTTGAGCCTGCCATTGAGTTTCTAATGTCCATTCTGTTTTTTTTTTTTTTTATCTTTCTTTGTGCCTGCTGTGCCTCTGCTATGTATATATATATATATATATATATATATATAAACTGATAAGAAATAAATTAGATGCAACAGAATTTATCGTGAAATACAAGAGAATTTATCGTATTTTTGCCTGATGAAGCTACCAACAATATTCATTATAGAAAAACTTCGAAGTGCCTCTACATATAAATATGAATTGGGTAAGAGAATTTGAGCTGCAACGGAAAATAAAAAAGATCACATATACTCATGCAAAATATATCATAACAAGTTGTTGAAACAAATTTTTCAGGAAATCAGTAAAGCCCAAAAGAATTAATTATATCATCTTGAAAAGAGCTTTAGGGTGATTCAGTGGTCATGAGAAAAACTTTAAGGGATGGTATAGTTTACTTTAACGTATATTTTGTTGTATGACGCATTGAGGCACGAACACAAAAAAAAAATGAAACAGTAGAAGGAAAAGCATTGTTTATTTACAGCATCATTGCAAAGTGCTTTTTTTTATTCAATATTTACGATACATGTTCAAAATTGCAACCACTAACATTAATAATACATGCTTGATAGCGTAGAAGGAGTGATTAGCGAACGGTTCCAAATTGCTAGGCATTTTGCTGACACTTGCAGGCGCAATGGATAATCGAGCAACGAGGTCCTCAATTGAGTCAACCGAAGTCACGTAAATGAAAACAGAGTTGCAAACGTAGAGTAAGAAAAAATGTGCTCATTGAAGGTTGCCAGCCAGAAGATTTGAAACTAATCAAGTGTTGTGTATCAGTTGGAGTATTCCATCAGGCTTCTGAGAAAGATTCATATGACAATATGTTCGTTAATCAACGCGTCACTTCCGACCCTACATTCCTATACAAAAAAAGGCTTTAGTAAGCTCTACGACCCCTCAAAATACATGCGTGAGTGTATATCTTCTTCTTCGTTGGCGCAACAGCCCCGTGGGAGGCCAAGTGACGTCGCGATGGCAGATTTCGAGACAGGAGATGTTTTCTTTTTATGGGGCAGGGTTGTCAGCCTTACGCCCTACAATCATATTAAGTCAGAGTAAATAAATGATGAAATTGCTGCTTTGGACATTTTTATTGTTAAAATGGATATCTAGAGACCCACGTCGATTTTTTTCATACTCTATATGCTTTATTCAGTGTGGATTATTAACTTAATACAATTTTTTGCAAAGAATGCTATAACAGTTTAAAATTTCCATTATTCTTTTTTAAATAGAAATATATGAATGTGACAAGACAAATGATGGCATTAACATTCTTTATTCAAAAACGTTTGCGAAAAATATCTCAGCTTGGATATGTATGAGAAAGGACGGCATTCTTGTTAAATGTCATCAATCACTGCTTTCCTCCGAGCAAAATTGCGTCATGAGACATTTTTTAATTTGTCCACCTTATATAAGCTGAAAGTTCAATTTCAATACACGAAGGAATGTCGTGTCAAATATGTGGGTCAGATATTAATTAACATTCACACGAAGTGTCCAAGTACACAAAAGACGAGTGAAGTAACGTTACCTAGATACCTGAATAGACCGAAAGTGACAACAAGTTAAAGTGACCAAATTTCCCATCTGTAAAAAACAACTTTTAGATGGACGAAAGATATACGATAATTTATATTTTATTCTCACATTTAATTTTACTTCTCATTAAACATTCTTTCCATTAATTGTTTTAATTTAACCAATGATTGACATGACTAGAATTTTATTTCAATATAAAATATTCTATTCTTGAATTTGCTTTTGCTGATATGAGGAATTTTTTTGAGGAACATGCTTTGATAAGAACAACCTTTAAAGTTAAAGGTAGAATAAAAAATATTAAAAGCGTTTGAAAAACATAGAATATGTTGTTCTTTATATCACATTTATGTTACAAAAAGGAGGATACTTTTTTTCCATAAAATTGGAAGTATTTAACATATTATACAATATAAAGCACATAATATGCTGATAACTTTTTTTGCAAAATAAGAAAACAAAAACAAAACAAAAATAATAACAATTTAATAAGATAAGATGATAAATAGTGCCTTTACAATATAAAATTAAAAATATTCAAAGTGTTTGTAAATCAAAGAATTTAGTGTTCTTTATATCACATGGATATTATAAAAGGAAGGATAGTTTTTCCGCAAAATTGGAAATATTTAACATATTTGAGTATTATATAATATGTATAGTATACTGATAACTTTTACAAAATAAGAAAACAAGAACAAAAAAAAAATATTAACAATAACGTTATAATAAATAGTTCCTTTACAATATCAAATAAATTATAATTTTGATTTCAATTTTAATTTTTTTTTATTTAAAATAATTCTTCTTTTCAATGACTCAATAGCCCCATGGTGGGCCAAAGCCGTCTATCTGCTGCCAGATTTCGAAACATGATATTTTTTTTTTTTTACGGAGTAGGGCCCTTACCTCCACTTTCTACAGTCATATTAGAACGGGACATGATGGCCGAGTGGCTAGCGCTCTGGAGCTACCACAGGTTTCGGGTTCCAGTTTAAGCTGTGGTCCCAATCTCATATGACCACAGAGCTTCACAGAACCCAATAGGAATTCTCCCCCACACCATTCCCAAACTGAAAGGGCAACTCAGGCAACTAGGCAACAACTGTAAGGGCAACTAGACATAGTAATGTGGTGTGGTGCAGTAGTAATAGTCATATTAGAAAGGGATATCCGATTTAAGGTAGATTTCGAACCACTACAAACATCCATGGCATTTCTGGGACTCGAACTTGAAGCCTGCGGGACCGAGCGCTAGTCACTTGGCCATCAGGGTCCTTTTAAATTAATGTTTTACTAAATAAAAACCAAGATGGAATTTTAGGAAATGATACGGGAAATCTGCCAGTGAAACAGCAGTATAACTTAACAAACATATTTTAAGCAATATACCGTCTAATATTTGTATGTAAGGTGTTTTTTTTTTTTTAGTCTGTAATTTTCAAAAAGTTAAGAAGTTAAAAATTGTTTTTTTTCAATCGATAACTATCATAAGCTAGATATGCTACAATGTTTCAAAGATTGGGTATTAAACTGAACAATCTTATTTTTATATAATAAATTAGTAATATGCTCTGGTGATTCTGTTAAAGGATTCTACTGAAGATATCAGGTATTATTTGAATCTTCATTGCTATTTTCAAATGCAAATTTTGTGTGGAAAGTCATCTTTTGAAAATAGATGGTTAACCATTTGGGAAATTCTATAAAATTTTTTATTACAATAAAAGATTACATTAACATTTACTAAAATTTTTTTCTTTCATGGTATTTACTAAAATTATGTATTATTGTTTCTCTAATACTTTTAAAATATAAATACTATTTATTTACTGATTACGACTATTGCAACATAATGATTGCATTTACAACAAAAAAAGAATCGTAATTTTTTTTTAAATGGGTAGAGATTTAAAGATCAATACTAGAGTATAACAATTTAACAAACAATATGGCTTTGCATATTTTTAAAATAAATCAAAATTTTTTAGTAAATATTCTTCACTTGAGATTAAACTCAGATGAATTAAGAACAAAATTTATGCGTTTATTGTCATATTATTTTTTATAAATTAACTGATCAGTTTTACAAATAGCAATATTGTTCTAATAATTTTATTTTTATATTTCAGGGGAATTCTTTTGCTATTATGTCCAGATGGTAAGTGATTCCATATTTTATTATTCATTTAAAAATGTTGTTTATTCTCTATGTAATACATTTGATACTTTTGCCAAAAATGTGAATTTTTCGAATTGTTTTAAATCATGTAGTATATGTTGCTTTTCCTAAAGTATTAATGTAGAGTTTTTGTAAACTTGTGGATTTTGGAATTGGTGTTCTCTATTTATCATTGATATTTAAAAAAAACATCATAAAACAAATTTTTCACATAATTGTTTTTCCTGTTAAGAAAAAAATATCATTATTCCTTTTTAAATTTTAATATCAACGTTGAGAAAATTAATAATATTTACAATTTTAGATAACCATCTTATTTTTATACAAAATAAAAATAGGTATACAAATATAATAAATTGACAAGTACAGATTAATAATTTTCGAATGCATTTTTTTAGTATTAATTAAACAAACTATTTCAATAATATGAATGCAATGGAATTACCTATAATTTTCATATATTGAAGAATATATTTTATGTGTTGAAAATGAAAAAGATAAATAATAAAAGAGATAGTATGATAAATAGTACTTCAAACTCTTTGTTGGATGTACAAAAAGTTTTAATTTATACCCAAAATTGTCAAAATATTTTTAATAAATATGGATTTCAACGACAAATTTCGAGACGGAATTATAAAAAATTTGGGAAAATTTCTAGAAATTACTGTTAATATTAGATTTATAATAATTTGAGAATTTTATTTTGTGTCCTGTATAGCCTTTATGATTCTGGATACAATTGATCAGTATATATATTTCTCAAGAGTTTGAGCGTTTATATCTATTAAGCCCTTGAAAATTTCATTAAAAATGTGTTTTTTAAGAGAAGCTGAGAATATGAAATGGTGAAAATCTCCACGAGAGAAATGAAAAAAAAACCAGTTTATTAGTAAACGAATAACGTTATAGTTTGTCAGTTTCATATAAAATATTTTTTGTTGTTGTTGTTCGTTATCTCACTTGGTCGACAGCAACATCAGACCAAGTCCATGAACCAGATTTTCATGGAAGGAGGGAAGGGAGGGCAGCTTCTATTGTGATGGAGCAACAGTAGATATAAAGTTTTCTTTTCGCACATCTTTTAATTTTTTTATTAGCTTTTCTAGCTGCTTTATTTTCACAGCTTCAAAAACACAAAGCATTATGTTTTGCAAGGACACAAGACGATCATGGACACAAGATATCACAAAGTTGCTAGATCTACTTTGTATAATCTATTTATGTATGTATACCTAGTCACTTTCAGTGTTTCTCAATGATGATGAAAGAGCTGTCTACTGCAGTTTAAAGAAAGTTATCGTTGAGTTCTCTACCGGAATATTTTTCAATTTCCATTTCTACAGATATTGTTTTTCCTTTTGTAAAAATATAAGACGTGAGAAAGTGCATTTTTAATGCATAATAATCCCATTGTGCTCATAATATAATCTTGTCTTCGAAAGCGTCAGATAAAGCAAATTGTAGCATGTAAACCTATTCATAGATATTTAAATGTTTCTAGGATGTGAATTAGGTATCAAAATTTTAACCTACTTTCAGTATCAGCAGATTTATGAAGTCTATATTCACTCATTTCATATTCAGTTTAATTCCTACTATGCAAAGCTTTAGCATTAATTATGTCTCTTTCAGAGTTTTCTAAGCATTTTTAAGTTTAGTTTTTTTTTTATTTTATCTTTTGAAGTTAAACCAGAAAGAATAAACAACATGCTTTTTTTATTGCAAACTGACAAAAACAATTCAGACATGATTCCAAAATTTTCCCTACTTGTAGCATAAATATTGCTATAAAGTAAGAGCTTTGTGTATCTAAGTAGTCATTTTACTTGCTAAATTAATTACAACCATGAAACCTTTTTGCACGCTAATTATGTCGCTTTCTTCCTGAGGATTTATAAGTTAAGAATGCAGTAAAGTATTAAGATAAACTAGAAGGAATAAGCAGCTTGTTTTTTTCTTGCAAACTGGATTCAGACATCATCCTAAAATTTTCCCTACTTGTAGTAAGAGTTTTGGGTATTTAAATAGTCATTTTCTCGCTAAATTAATTCCAACCATTAAATACTTTGCACACTAATTGTGTCTCTTTCTTCTTGATGATTTATAAGTTCAGAATGCAGTAAAGTTTTAAGCTAAGCCAGAAGGAACAAGAATATGCACACTCGTGTATATTCTGGCTTTAAAAGGAATGTGGAATGTGGTATTAAGTGGAGTTATTTATATACACTCCCCTGCAGTGTGCTGTCACCTGCCTTTTGTGATTGGTTATTTCACGTTGACGTCGAAAGTAGGTGGTGGTCACATTAATGTGACTGGACTGTGTATAACAAAAAAAATAAAATAAATCAGTCAATAGGTATCTAAATCAATCTCAACTATGAAAAGGTTTTCAACTAATTGTGTCTCTTTCTTCCTGATGATTTATAAGTTCAGATTGCAGTAAAGTTTTAAGATAAACTAGAAGAAATAGACAGCATTTTTTTCTTGCAAAAAGGATTCAAACATCATACCAAAATGTTCCTATACCTGTAGTAAAAGCACCTCTGGGTAACATAAGTTCTGACATTTTCTCGTTAATTTGATTTCAACTATGAAACACTTTTGCACTAATTGTGCATCTGAGTTTTCTGAGGATTAAGAAGCTCAGGAGGCATAAAACCATGAAGTTAAACCAGGAGGAATAAGTAATATGTTTTTATTCTTTCACACCACGAGTGACTCAGGCATCATGCTGAACGAAGACGCATTTCAGAAGCGTTCACTCAGATGGAGGTAAACTTTCCCACCGTAACTCATAGAACGAGAACACGAGAAGCCTTGTTTTCGAGCATCCAACCATGTTTAACGTTGCACCGTAAACTTTCGTGAATCACGAAAACACTCTGCATCATCCCAAGCCACAAGCGCCGTCGAAATTCCAACACCCGGCGTTCCAGACATTGTGACCTTAATCATGACACTGCACTTGGAAGATGCAGGATTTCTTTAATATAACCACAAAACAATTTATTTGGAAATCGTGCAGTTATATCAGTTTGTACTGATGCTATTTTGAATGCATCCGTAACTGTTTTATCGTGCAAAATTTGTTTCTTTTAAAACTCTAAATATGATATAATTCAAAAGAAAAGGAAGTGAATTTAACAAATGAAGTAAGTGAAAGCCTTTTAAAATGAAATGTTTACATCAATTTTGACAAAGGCAATTTTTTTTCCGATGGTGCTTTAAATAAAGAGAAGTGTGAATAACCAGATGGTTTTATTTGCAGGAGTCAAGTACAATCAATATTACTTTTCTACATGGTCACCGTGAATATTGAAATAATTTTCATTCCAGTGGAGAACACATCATCAGTTTCTGGGGCCTGATGGTCAAGCGACTAGAGCTCAGGTGCTCGGTGCTACAGGTTTCGGATTCGAGTTTCGGTGGTGCCATAGATTTTTGTAGTGGTTCAGAATCCACTTTAAACCGTAGGTCCCGGTCTAATAGGTTCGTAGAGCGTTGTCTTCAGGTTTAGCCAGTCTTCAGCCCTCGCGGTTAATCGCTAAAATGAAACTGCATGCTATAGCTACCCTTAGCATGGACCAGTCGCCTGCGACGGGATCTGTAGATAACATCGACGGGTTGTAGACCTGGTGTAGGGGTCTTGGTCCACCATGGAGCTGTTGCGCCACTGATGATGATGAAGATAATGGAGGAATTTTCCAGTACCCTCCTCATAATAGACTGTCATCAATATATTCAGATAGGCCTTCACAGCGTCTTGTGGCTTTTCATTGGTGCAAAAACGCTGCCCCATCACATTCATCTTCAGCTCTCGAAAGAGATAAAAGTTACTCAGCGTTAGGTCTGGGCTGTACACTGGGTGATTGAACGCTTCCTATTGAAATAGTGTAAGACGCTGTTTGTTACCACAGTAATAATGAGTTCTTAAATTATCATGAAACAAAACACATGTCGTTCTCTGATGACTCAACACTTAGTTGGAGAATCAGTCATGACATGTTAACGGGCCTGCAGATCAACTCCAATTGGCATTTTATATTTGGCAATGATAGGCGTTAGAGTCAGGATTTGACTTGATTTGGTTTGTCATTCTACGGTCCATTTTTTGCACACTCTAGACTAATTTCACCGGGACCTATAGTTTAACGTGGATTCCGAAACCCCAAACAGCCACGAATCGAACCTGAAACTTGTAGTACCAAAGGTCAGAGCGCAAGCCAATTGGCCATCAGGCCGCTTGCGAGTCAGGTAACTGAAACGCTGTGAAGTGTACATATCCGCCTTATATAACTTGCCTGGTCACATAGATGTGCTATCGAAAATTAAAAAAATATATAGTCCTCGAAATTAAAATTTTGCATGGTATATAAAGTTAACAATAAAAATGTATTATGTCTTTATGATAAGCAAATATTAGTATCATCTATGCATTATTATTATAATGATATGTAAACCACTAATTCATTAATCAAATTTCTTTACTGAAAATATAACTTCCTGATTTATCCATCTTTTTCGAAGGATATTCTGAATTTCACTACAGAAAAATGGGCACATTAATTGAATTAAAACAATTTGAAATGATTAGTTGCCAATATGACTAATGAAATATCATTACGAGTTTTCAAAATATTTAAAACTAATACACCAGATAAAAATCGTTAGTTAAGCATTTTATGATATTTTTCATAAAAATATTCCATAATATTATAATAAAATTTGCCATGGTATATAAAGTTTGTAGTAAATATTATTATGTCTTCATATTAATCAAATATTAATATCCTCAATATTAATATCATTTTTTGAGATGATCATTTTTAAGTAATATAGCTGTTTGTATAAAAGTAAATTCATCTACTCCATTTATCCATTTTAATCTGATTTTTTAAAAATTCAATTGTGATTAAATTATAAAAGATTAAATTATTAATGATTATTAATTATCAATATTTTTAACAGCATTTTACCAACCTTTTTTTCAAATATAAAAATATTTATGTTTTGATGATTATAAGTAATAAAATTTATTACTGATACCAAATTAAAAATCAAATGCATCAAAACATACCTAAAATACTAAGTAAATGCAGAATACTGAATTGGTAAGTAGATAACTTGAATAATTTTAAAGATTTAATGATTCTTTTTAATTTAATAAATTCCAAGTTTTTATACAATGGATATAATTTTGCAAATGTACTTTACTGACATGAAAGTAAATTCGGTTTTTACCATGTATTTTACTGACAAGAAAGTACATTCGATTTTAACCATGTATTTTACTGGCAAGGAAAGTACATTCGGTTTTAAATATGTATTTTACTGACACGAAAGTACATTCGGTTTTCACCATGTATTTTACTGACAAGAAAGTACATTCGGTTTTCACCATGTATTTTACTGACAAGAAAGTACATTCAGTTTTTACCATGTATTTTCACTGACAAGAAAGTACATTCGATTTTTACCATGTATTTCACTGACAAGAAAGTACATTCGGTTTTCATCATGTATTTTACTGACAAGAAAGTACATTCGGTTTTTCATCATTCTGGTTTTCACCATGTATTTTACTGACAAGAAAGTACATTCAGTTTTTACCATGTATTTTACTGACAAGAAAGTACATTCAGTTTTCACCATGTATTTTACAGACAAGAAAGTACATTCGATTTTTACCATGTATTTTACAAGAAAGTACATTCAGTTTTTACCATGTATTTTACAGACAAGAAAGTACATTCAGTTTTTACCATGTATTTTACTGACAAGAAAGTACATTCGGTTTTCACCATGTATTTTACTGGCAAGGAAAGTACATTCGGTTTTTGCCGTGTACTTAAATGGCAAAAATGCAATTATTTTTTTGCCAACTCAATCGTTTTACATTGTATCATTGTTAACTACTAACTTTGAAACAAAAATTATATAACTTTTGCTTCAAGGGCAACTGTTGTTGATGCATTTTTTAACTGCAGTGATTCAACGTTTTGAGATGCATCATTTCCAACCTAATGGTATGTAAATTTCCAATTCGCAACAGTGTGTAAAGTTCGCATTTATTGAGAGATCTTCAGAAGGAAAGCAATCATTTGAAGGTCATTAGTTCCACTGGAGCGTGAAGCAATCGGGAATCTTTCTAACATAAATACATTTTTAACTCATTGTAGTTTTGAAGAACAGATAGACATTCATTTTAAAAGCTGAAATTATGGCCAGCGAATGCTTGAAACAACGGATAATATGCGAGAAACTTTATTATTTTATTTTATAATGCAAAGTTCAATTTTTCTTTAAAATAATGCGTTTAATACCTAACAAAGAAGCCTGAAAGTGACTGGCGCTCGGTGCCACAGGTTTCGGGTCAATTCCGACGGTGCCATGGATGTTTTAGGGGCTCGGAATCCATTTTAGCTGCCGGTCTAATATGACCATAGAGCGTTAGGCGTAGGCTGACAACCCTACCCCTTAAAAAGATATCATCTGCTGTCTAGAAATTTGCCAATAGGTAGACGGCCTTGGCCCACCATAGGGTTGTTGTGGAACTGATGATGATTTAATACTTAACAAAAGGGGCTTGATGGCCGCGTGAATAGCACTCTGGAGCTCGGTGACACAGGTTTCGGAAATTCCGACGGTGCCATGGATGTTTTAGGGCTCGGAATCCACTTTAGCTTTAATATGACCATAGAGCGTTAGACGTAGGGCTGACAACCCTACCCCTTAAAAAGATATCATCTGCTGTCTAGAAATTTGCCAATAGGTGAAGGTTGTTGTGGAACTGATGATGATTTAATACTTAACAAAGGGGCTTGATGGCCGCGTGAATAGCACTCTGGAGCTCGGTGACACAGGTTTAGGTTCGAATTCCGACGGTGCCATGGATGTTTTTAGGGCTCGGAATCCACTTTAGCTGCCGGTCTAATATGACCATAGAGCGTTAGACGTAGGGCTGACAACCCTACCCCTTAAAAAAAGATATCAGTCTAGAAATTTGCCAATAGGTAGACGGCCTTGGCCCACCATAGGGTTGTTGTGGAACTGATGATGATTTAATACTTAACAAAGGGGCTTGATGGCCGCGTGAATAGCACTCTGGAGCTCGGTGACACAGGTTTCGGGTTCGAATTCCGACGGTGCCATGGATGTTTTTAGGGCTCGGAATCCACTTTAGCTGCCGGTCTAATATGACCATAGAGCGTTTAGGGCTGACAACCCTACCCCTTAAAAAGATATCATCTGCTGTCTAGAAATTTGCCAATAGGTAGACGGCCTTGGCCCACCATAGGGTTGTTGTGGAACTGATGATGATTTAATACTTAACAAAGGGGCTTGATGGCCGCGTGAATAGCACTCTGGAGCTCGGTGACACAGGTTTCGGGTTCGAATTCCGACGGTGCCATGGATGTTTTTAGGGCTCGGAATCCACTTTAGCTGCCGGTCTAATATGACCATAGAGCGTTAGACGTAGGGCTGACAACCCTACCCCTTAAAAAAGATATCATCTGCTGTCTAGAAATTTGCCAATAGGTAGACGGCCTTGGCCCATCATAGGGTTGTTGTGGGCTGATGATGATTTAATACTTAACAAAGGGGTTTGATGGCCGCGTGAATAGCACTCTGGAGCTCGGTGACACAGGTTTAGGTTCGAATTTCGGCGATGCAATGGATGTTTGTAGTGGTTCAGAATCCACTTTAAGCCGTAGGTCCCGGTTTCATATGACTTTAAGAGCGTCACAGAGCAAAAGTCAGACTTCTACCTAAGCGTGCTCCATCACAACAGAAGCTGCCCCCTTTCCCTCCATCCATGAGTAGATCACTCATGGGATGTCCGTCCAACACTGCAGGACATTGAGGATTAGTCACAACAACAATGATTTAATACTTAACAAAGGGGCTTGATGGCAGAGTGACTAACGCTCTGCAGCTCGGTGACACAGATTTTGGGTTCGAATTTCGGCGATGAAATGGATATTTGTAGTGGTTCAGAATCCACTTTAAACCGTAGGTCAAAGTCTCATTTCATTGTAGAGCGTTGTGTGGGTTTTGTTATTCGCGTCCGTAGCATATCTTCAAGCTACATGTGGCCCCTGGGAGTGCTAAATGAGTAACAGCGTTCGTCGGCGAAGCACACATTTGGCTGCTCACAGGGAAAGGGTCGATACGATCCATTCCTCGACGAAATAGAAAACAAATGCCTAACAAATGAATTTTCTTTTCTGTTTATGTTTTTCTAATTGTGAACTCAGTTAACAGAGTAGTGAAACGAATCTTTTATTGTATTTTATTACATTTTTGGAGACCGAATAAAACTTTTTTTTTAATTTAAATTTATTTAATTCTGTTTGTAATACATGTATAAAGATCATATCAATATATAAATCAAATCATTGAATTATACCTAACTCATTCAATAAGTGTGTTCGTTAATTTTTTTCTTGCTAAAAAAATCTTTTTTTTTTTTTCCCTTTCCTTCAGTGGATTTATTCAAAAACTCTTTGTTGTTTCCTAAAACAATAAATTGAAAATAATTATTTATAATATAGGTGCATAAAACAAAATATGCATGAAGATATTTATTATTTCTGAAATGGAAGTTTTTATCTCAAAATGAAATCATATTAAGATTCATGTATTCTTTTAAGCATAATTTATTTCCCATAATCCAATGTATTATGATTTGTCTTTATCAATTGTAAGACAAATCATAATACATTGGATTATGGGAAATAAATTATCATTTGTATCGGTATCAATTACAATATCTTGTAATTGATACCGATACACAATGCTATGTTACCATTTATATTGATTAGAGATATTTATAAATTAATACAGAAATACTGACGAATATATTTGCAAATTTCAAATTGGCAACTAGAAAATGCTTTTTAATTGAAAATCTACTTTCATCAGACAGGTTTTTTTTAACTTATATAACTTATCTTTTGAATTTAATTAAGAACAATTATAAACAGTACTGGTAAAAAGTAAATTTTAAAAAATTCTATCGGTTTTAAAAGACATAATTTTAAACGCAGTTAAGTTTTTCATCTATTTTAAATAATATAATTTTAAAATCAATCAAGTAACTAATTTGTTTGTCGATTTTAAATGACGCAATTTAAAAGGCATTGGGGCCTGAATGGCCGAGTGGCTAGCGCTCTGGCGCTCGGTACTACGGGTTTCGGGTTCGAGTCCCTGCGGTTCCATGGATGTTTGTAATGATTCGAATCCACTTTAAACCCGAGGTTCCGGTCTAACATGAGAGTTGCGAGGGTATTGTTGCTCCGCGTTCGTAGTTTATCTTCAAGCTGCACGCACCTCCTGGGTACTGCTAAGTGAGTAACGTCGGTGTAACGCTTGTCTTAAGTCATCAAAGACAATTTTCTAAGTATTTGCCAGCTGCATTAGAACAAAAAAAAAAACTTTTAAAGCAGTCAAGTAACTAAGTTGTTCATTTACTTTTATGTTATATGTTCATTCCATTGGTGTACTATAAAACGAATTTTATGTTAAGAAATGCTTCTTTACTGCTACAAACCTTCAATGCATGTTTACATTTTAAATAATATATTACAGCGCTTTCGACATGCTTACGATACTTTCAAACAAGTGTAGTATTGTCTTTTGAAATATTGTGGAACTTCTGTAGAGGGAAATTTCAAAAGATTTGTTTGCATTACCGAACAGAAGTCGAAAGTAAAATATGAGCTCAACGAACTGTGTACCAACAGGTATTTGTGCAGTTGTCTTTCAGCGTTGGATGGCAGGAGGTTCCAGCTGATGGGACGAGCGAAGCGGAACTGAATGCTCAGTCGCCACACGTGGATGATTCCGAAGGTGAAGCTCATCATCCCTCGCCTTCCTCAAGAGCTTTGTTGCGAGCAAAAAACAGCTTTCGATTTCAGTTGTGTAGATCGCTGTCTGAGATATCTCGTCAACTTGCTGGATCATCACCTTGAGGGAGTCTTAGAGCATGGTTTGGAAATGACACCATGGGCTGGATAAGGAATTATTTAAAAAATTTTACAGAAAATACAACTTTTGGTTTTAGTTATGTCGATCTCTTCTTGAGACATCTTCTTCGGCATCTTCAAATTGGTGCATGGATTGGTGCATTGACTAGATGAGGAATTTTTTAACAAATCGTTAAAAGAAATCATCCTCCGGTTTTGGATGAGATACCTTTAATTTACTTGATAATTGGTATATGATTTGGAAGTTGTCATGGGTTGGATAAGGATTTATTTGACAAATTTTAAACAAAATACAGCTTTTGATTTCAGTTGTGTAGAGTTTTTCTTGAGACATCTTCTCCAGCATCTTCAAATTGGTGTATTGGTGCTTTTAGAAATGACACCATTGACTAGATAAGAATTTTTTTTATCAAATTTTTAACAGAAACATTATCAGATTTTGGATGAATAGATTTATTCTGAGATTTCTTTAATTTACTTGTTGTAAGGTTTGAAAGTAAAATTATGGGCTGGATAAGGGAATTTTGACAAATTTTAAGCAAAATACAGCTTTTGATTTTAGTGTAGATTTTTTGTCTCAAGAAGAGATTTTCTTTCTCTTTTTCTCATCTTCTTCAGCATCTTCGAATTGCATGGTTTAAAATTGCACCATTAGTGCATGGTTTAGAAATGACACCAGATACCTAGATGAGATAGATGGTTTTTAACAGAAGTCATCTTTCGATTTTGGATGAGTAGACTTCTTTTTCCTGAGATACCATTCTAATTTACTGATTTTGATAGTTGGCTGAGTATGGTTTGGAAGTAAAATCATGGGCTGGATAAGGAATTATTTGACAAATTTTAAATCAAATGCAGTTTTTGACTTTAGTTGTGTAGATTTCTTCTTGAGACATCTTTTCAAAATCTTGAAATTGGTGCTTAGTTTAGAAATGACACCGTTGACTAGATGAGAAATTTTTAACAGAATTCATTCTCCAATCTTGGATGAGATATCTTTAATTTACTTGATAATTCAAGCATGGTTTGGAAGTAAAGTCATAGGCTGAATAAGGAATTTTTGACAAATTTTATACAGAAAAAAAACTTTATAATTTGGTTGTGTAGATATCTAATTTAAATATGTTCAATTTAATTTATCCACAATTTGGATTTGTGGTTTAGAAATGACACCATTGTCTTAATAAAGAATTTTTTTTCACAAATTTTGAACTGGAAACATCCTTCGATTTTGGTTGAATAGATAAATTACGAAGATATCTTTAATTTACTTTATACTTGTTGCACGGTTTAGAAAGGCAAATTTTGTACAGAAAACATCCTTCAATTTCAGTGGGATAGATCTACTGAGATATCTTTAATTCATTTAATTCCTAAGATTTCTTTAATTCCCTTGATGCACGGTATGATTTAAAAATGATAGCATGAGATGAATTTTTTAAACTTTAAACATAAAAAACTTTATAATCCGGTTTTCTATCTGAAATATCTTTAATTTAGTTGATCTTCATGTTTGACAATGGTTTGGATATGGTAACCGTGGGCTGAATGAGGAATTTTAATAAATCTTTGATGTTCTGTTATATTTTTTCGTTCTTTTCTTTATGAAAAGATTAATTAATGTTTTAACTGAAGATAAAAAAAATTACGTACTATTTGGGCTCTTAATATAGGTGTCATTATCCAGCCTTCTCACTATAATTTGTTTGCGGATTTTACATTGTTAGTACATAATCCATAAATAGCTAAGTTGTTGTTGTCTTTGCGTTAATGGACAACTGGCTTAATGGTTTATTAACGATGTTCCTTTGAATGGTGGAGAAGGAAAACGGTATGTTCCATGGAGGATTTTCAGTGGTATTGTCTTGCAATTTTCATAAAGGTAATCCTTTTATCAATTAATGATTCTTCTTATTAATTTTCAATACTTTGAAAATTACCAAACTCGTTGGACCATACATAATCTTTAGAATCGAAATAGCGTCATGTTACTAATTCACACACACCTGGGTACAATATGGCTGAGGATAAGATATTTTGTATCAAGTCAAAATTTTTTTTTTTTTTTAATCAACTAAAATTTAGAATAAATTTTGACACGGTATTTCCTTTAAGTAAATCATTAAAATAAACACAAAAAAAAAATGTTTTTTTCCAAAAACCTCCAAACCATTGTAAACTGCCGAATCGGTCTACTGCAGCTGGATCAAAATAATGGCTCTTATTTTTTGCTGTCATTTTAAATAGGTGTAGGGGAATGGGAAACGTAGTGTGATACACAATGAAGAAATAAAATCCAATACACCAAGATGGACCTGTTGGACTGGAAACATTTTGTCTTTTTATGACATTGTTACTCAATCACTGAAGTAGTGACATTTATCAGAAATAATTCTGTACAGTGATTTAGTACTAACCGCAATTTTTATTCAAGCGGAAATTGTTTAAACATAAAAAAAAAAAATTTTAGCAATGAAGTATATCAAGTTGACATACAAAAAGTTTGAAAATACTTATTTTGATTGCATTATTTAATTGAAAGGGCGTATGTATGTGTATAATTTATAGAAAAATATTTGTAGTAAATGAACTCCGTACAAATAATGCCAGAACTTATTTAATGCCTTTATTTCTTTTATAATGTTTCTAATTCTTGAAATAAAGTTTTTCATTTTCTACTTTTTTAAATAATCAATTTTATAAAAATTCAACAATAATTATAGTAATGAAAATAATTAAAATAATATATATATATATATATATATATATATATATATATATATATATATATAAATATTTATATATATTTCCTTTCAAATTACAAAATTTTCTTACCTTATCGAGCTAAAAACTCAGTTCTAAGGAATATTTTCATTAAACCATATATGTAAGTTTTATTCTCTAAAAATAGTTAGGAGGAGTAGGATAACTAGATAAATCTAACTTAACAAGCGAAAATTCTTTATACATAAAAAATATTTGAAGTTTATCAAGCTGACATACGAAAAGTTTGTAAACCGTTATTTTGATTGCATTATTTAATTGTTAATTGAAAGTGCGTACCTATGTATACAGTTAGTAAAATAATAAAAATATATTCTGTAAATAAACTGAATACAAATAATACCAGAAACGTATTTAGTTTCTTCATTTCTTTTGTGATATTGATAATTATTGAAATATTGATTTCTGTTTTCACCTTTTTCTTATGTGTGTGTGTATGTTAGATAATTAAGTAATTATAGTAATTTTTAAAAGAAAATTTATAAATATTTTTTTTTTCAATTTACAAAATTCTATTATCTTATCAAGCTAGAAAATCAGTTTTAAGAAATATTTTCATTAAACCATATAAGTAAATTTTAATCTCTAAAATTAATTATTAGAATTAGATCATCTAATTAACAATCACTAAGAAGACAGGGAAAAGCATTTCTATTTGCACTTATTTTTACTATTTATTGCTTTTCGTAGACAATACCATATGAAAGAACTTACAAGCGATTTTTAAGAACGCCAGTAAAAACCTAAATAAATCAATATAAGCTTTATGGAATTTCAACCCATGAACAATTATATCTTCTTCTATCAAACAAAACAACTCCGAATTGAACCCACGTAATTCACAACAATACAGCATGGTTCGCATAGCGCCACAACGACGCTCATTAGAACATTGGTGTCATTTTCTGGGAACAGAATAAACTTTCTCGTGCAGGTCAGCTGTTTGGTTCTGGACAATCGGAAGCAACGGGGAGTGAAGAAGAAAGTGAATTATTGGAAAATTGGCCGACCTTCCATTGTTCTAAAGGGACAGTCCGGTGGCGGAAATGGAATATCTCATTTGCGAAGAGTCTGTGTATAATTGCCAGTCGTACGATTGTTATAACTGATATGGAGAGGTCAGAAAACTTAGGACAATATGTATATGAAGTTATTTCCATACACTATTATTGGAATTATATTAAGACACACGGCACATTGTAATATTTATGATGCAGTGCCCACTTTAAACAGAGTTAAGTTATAAGAATTGTTTTCCAAAGAGCTTAGACTTCTGTTAATCAAAACATTGAGAGGTATAATACTTCATATATGACGCCGAGGGTCATATATGAAATATTAGCATTCTCTCTGCGCGAAACCAGTAGAAATATTTTTTTGGTTGAAAAATTTAGTGTTTTTTTTGTGTGTACACTTTCAATCTGGTTCGCTTTTTGGATTTCGAGTCTTCAATTAGAAGGCCAAAATGATCGATTTTCAATCTTCATTCAACTCTGTATGTGATACATGCTTAATATTCTGATTAAAGCAGTTTTATTCAAGGTTATAGGAATAATGGAAAATAGTTGTTATAATAATTAGTGATGCAAAATAAACGATAAAATTCTTAATTTATATCGAATTTAGTTTAGTTGAATTATTTTTATATCTCTCATCATCATCATTAATGGCGTAAAATTGCCCCATGATGGGTCTAGGCCAGGGGTCGGCAACCTGCGGCTCGCGAGCCACATGCGGCTCTTTGGATGTGAAGCTGCGGCTCTTTAGTTCCATACGCAAATATTATTTATTTTATCAAAAAAATAAAACCATTTAAAAATCGTTTAAACATGCATGTACGTAACGCAACAAAAATGGACAGCTTTAAAAGAAATGCCGCGAGTTGAGGCACTTATATTCGATGCATGGAATAGTCTTCCAGATTGCTGCAGTGAGGTGAAGAAGTTGGCATTTGATGTGCTATCTTCGGATCGACATATTCGTGCGAGCAAGCGTTCTCTTGCATGAATATAATTAAAAGTAAAGTAAGAAGCCAACTAACAAATGAAAATTTAGTGTCATGTTTGAAACTTGAAACAACAAGTTATGAGTCAAATTTATCCAAACTTTCTAAAACCATGACAAAGCCATCGCTCCCATTGAATTTGTTTGTTCAATTGTTTGTTATTGAAGTGCAAGTTAGTGTTGTAAGTAAATGCGTAATTGTTTTAATTTTTTACTTACATAATAAGTAATTATCTAATAATGCCATATATATATATTATCTAATTTGTTGTGAAAAACACTACTTATATATTAATAAATAGATATTTTTTCTTATGAATAAATAGATTAGGTTTTTTTATCAAAAAACTTTATTTTTGCGAGTACTATTTATTGTTGTCAAGAAAAAAAACTTTGTGGCTCTTTAAAAACTTTGAAATTTTGTAAATTGTAATTTTTGGCTCTTCCGACTCAAAAGGTTGCCGACCCCTGGTCTAGGCCGTCAGCCCACAGGCAGATTTTAAGACAGGAGATGGTTTCTTTTTACGGGATAGTTTTCATGGGGATTATGTACTTTAAGTTTCCGATTTCGCCAAGTTTCTTTTGCTCGCCAAATAGAACCGCTAAAACAGCACTATTTTGTAACTACTGGGGCTATTTGTTGGAAAATGGGTAGGGAAAATCGCCAAGACAAGGGGAAAATCGCCAAATAAATAAGCGGAACCCTAAAAAAAAAAAAAAGAACTGCCGTTCTTGTAGAAAAATTGATTCATAAATTTCTTGGGTTATTGAGCATTGGTATACTCTCATATGTATTCGTACATCAAAGTAAGTTCACACATGGAAAAAAAATTGAAATTCGTGAAAGGATTTCAGTTTTATGAATAAATTCAGAGGTTAAATATTTTGATTTTTTTTTCTAAGTGCACACACATCAGAACTATCAAATTCAGTAGTGACAGAAATATAACAAAATTTAATAACTCTAGAACTTCATACAGAAGCAATCGTTCAAATAGTACAAGAAGCATTAGGAAATTCAAACAGAAAAGTCCGTTAAGTGATGTTAAATTAATTTTTAAAAACATAAACTCATCCTTAGACGCTCTTTTGAGGAAATTCAAACAATAATATTTTTATATTTTAAAAGCCAGACAAATCATAATAAACTACAGAGCACGTAATTTGATTTGGGTCAATCGTTATATTTAACAACACATATTTCATGCCAGTCAGTTTTAAAACACACGTAAATAAAATCACGTGAAAATCTGTGTGTTGAATTGAAAGGAAAGTTTCTCGTGTTGAGCGAGTAGATTAATTTGTTTTAAATAATAACTTAAACTCTTACTTATTTTTTTATTTTATATCTACATGTCTTATAACTACTTTTTTTTTGCAGATGTCACGAACCTCTAACCAGGACATCATGCTCACACATAATAAGAAATGCTTAATTCGTGGTTTCTTTATTTAGAAATGATGCAACTATCATAGCAAATTATAATTAATGCATTTGCCACCATGTAATTTAAATATTAATATATTCATGAATTTTACAGGAAGATATTTAAGTAAATAAGAAAATTAACTGCAAATATGCATACAAATTAACTGTAAATAAGCATACGGTTTTGTATTTGGTGGTAAACCTTTAGAAAATAAGAATTTTAAAATTTGTTATTTTTTTTCTTTTATGCTTTCTCCTTTGAATTATTATGATTAAATTACTATATTATAAAATGATTATTAAATTATAGCTAAATTGCATCTAAGTAAATAAGAAAATTAAATGTAAATACGCATATGGTTTTGTACTTGGTGGCATACTTTTAGAAAACAAGAACCCTAAAATTTGTTATTTTTTCTTTATGCTTCCGTCTTATAATTCCTATGATTAAATTACTGATTAATCTTATTAATACGATAAGCTTAACGATTTAATAATGTTTGCTTAAAATTATTTACAAAAATATTTTTAAATTTTATTTTTAAAATTCGTTCATAAAAAGTTTTTTAACTTTTAAAATAAATTAAAATATTTATTAAAAGATAAATTTTTTCAAATCTGCATTTTTTTCAAATCATTAAAATTTGCATTTTTATTTTAATTTAAGAACTTTAATTAATTATATTGATTATTTAAAAAGAAAGACATAACTTGTAAAAATGATAAATAATTAAATATAAAATTAAGTATATCTATCAAATTATATATATTTAATTTTTATTTTTACACATGATATAAGTTGGAATTATGAACTTTATGTGGATTTCGGTTTTAAAAATTTATATTTTAAATAAAGAAAATTAGATTTTTAAGGTTATGATTAATATTTTAAATATTCTTAATATTTTTATCACTGTTATGTCGCTGTTCAAAGCAGCAAACTTCACTTCATTTCATATTCAAGTAGGAATGCTCAGAATTTTATTGTCTCTTTCTGAAAAAGATTTTTCATTTTTAATCGCTATATTTGTTAGTTTACTTAAAATGGCAAACTGGTGCTCTTTTTCAGGATGTTTCGCTATCACCGTTTGGGTTGTATAGCCGTTTTTTTGGGGGGGGGGGGTCTTCTCATATACAACACCAATATGGACTAATTACTGACAGAAAATTTTAGAAATATATATTCCTTCTTTTAGAAAAATTAAGTTGATACAATATTTCTTAATAAAATTTTCGTCAATTATTAAATTTCATGGATTTAATATCGAGTACGCCTTTACCATTGAGGAGAATACGTATTAATAGTTTTATTTTATAAAACTCGTGGTTTAGTGACAACATTTGCTGCTGGTGAACATTCAATCAACTGGCGGCTTTGTTGTGAAACGATGAGTCTCCATTGCATTTCTGATGTTCAGCATCTTGCCTCGTGAGTCGGACTATCGGATGAGAGTTTTCAGGGATTTTCTCTCATACGATGCGGAAATACGGGGACCATCTTCAGCGACATTGAGCAGAAGCCAGACTACTACCTACGGGTGCTCCGTCACAATAAATGCTGTCCTCTTTTCCTCCATCCATGAGTATATGGGGTGTTGGCACTCATGGGGTGTATATCCCGTGATGCCAGACAGTGATGATTAGTCACAATAATATATATAAATAATTCCCACCAGTTAGTTTGACTAATGGTAAGGAAGTCAGACTTCTACCTACGGGTGCTCCATCATAACAGATGCTGCAACCCTCTTCCTTCCTTCCATAAAGAATACAATAACATTCTATAAAACTGTAAACATTTAAAAACATAGATATAGAACTTCGCAAAAAAAAGGTTCAAAAAATTGCCACACGTTCTTATTTATGAAGATTTTTCAATTTCATTCTAAAATACTGATAAAAACACAAAAATAAATTTTACAAATAGTTTAGAAAATCTTTGAATCAAAAATGACTTTTCTTCTTTTTTTTCTTTATGCTGAGGACCCAAAAATATTCAAGGTATTTTAAGTACCCACATAACCCCATTACTATCATTCGAAGTTTCAGAATGTTTACATTCTTTGTCTGAATTGGTTATCCTGAAGATTTTATTTTTACCTTGCATTCCATCACGTAATCTGTCTTGCCTTCCTGTTTGAGATAAAAATAAAACAGAAAGAAAAAAAAAAAAAAAGAAGAAAAAAATTCGCCATAAAAAAAGAAGAGAAGAACCCGCTTTGGCGGAAGTTAAAAAAGGATAACTTGTTTCACAGACAAGAACGAATAGTTTTCCGATCATTGAATCATTCAATCCGCCCTTTGGCGATTCGAGTGACTCGACAGAAACTATTTTCTGCTCTTATTAATGCCATTTTTTTTATTCTACAATCCAATCGACTTCAAACGGGAAGTAGATCTAATTGCCTTAAGGGGTGTGAATAGTCTTGACTCATTTGTTTTGAAGTTTTTTTATTTTATTTTTATTTCATTGTTATTCGGAAGCCTTCTGTTTGAAGCAGTAAGCATTTAGGTGTCATGGCAGCCAGTCTGTTGAGGTATTTCAATATCAAGATGTTGTACTAGATAGCGAAAGGATATTCTTTGTTTGTTGTTTGAAAAAGCTATCGTACGTGATTGTATCGTGGTGGATTATATAGGACAGGAACTACTTGTGGGGGAAAACGTGATTACGAATTAGATTTCGAATATGATGGTATTGATAAGAATTCCCAAAATCAATGCCGCTAATGAATCTTTCAACTGATCTGGGATGCCCTAATCTTCAAAAAAAATGCGAAAATATACTTTATGTCATGAGCAATAATCATTATCTTGATTATAATACTTATACTCAATAATCATTATCTTGATTATAATACTTCAATATAAAAAGTAATTTCTATTTTATTCACGTCTTTAATTTCCTCAGCAAAGCATATTACTTAATATTGATTATCAAAATTTCCATCTTTTTAATCAAACTTGGATTCAATTTAAAATATTTGTTATTAATCATCTTGGGGACTGATGGCGAGTGGCTAGATCCTGGTGCTCGGCATTACATGTTTCGGGTTCGTGTCTCGTTGGTGTCATGGATGTTTGTAGATGTTCCGAATCCATTTTAAACCCTTGGTCCCTGTCTAATATGATCGAAGAGCTTATTGGGGGTAGTGTTGTTCGCGTCCGTAGCATATCATCAAGCTCCACATTCCACCTGGAGACTGCTAAGTGAGTAACAGTGGCTTATGGCAATAAGCAAAGTAAGTAAGTGCCTCTGTATTGCCAACTGTATTAGAATAACGACTTTAATCATCATCACTGGGGCAACAGCTCCATGAGCCACTGGCCAGTCTGCCGACTGGCAGATTTCGAGACAGGTTATGTAATATTTTTACGGGGTTGTCAGCCCAAAGCTCTGCAGTCATATTAAACCTGGACCTACAGTTTAAAAGGAGTCCGAACCACTACGAGCATTCATGATCCCGCCAAGATTCGAACCCGAACCCTGGGGTACCAAAAGCGCTAGCCATTCGACCATTTAGGCCTATGGTCTAATATGACTACTACTACTACGTAAGGTACAACACCACCACATCACATCACTGTGCCTTGAGCTGAATCTGCCCATTTTACAGTTTGGGAAGAATGATGTGGATGAGAAGAAGTCTTATTTTTTATTTGACGCTCTACGATCATAGGAGACCGGGACCTACGGTTTGAAGTGGATTCCAAACCACTCAACATCCATAACCGCTTTTAGATTCGAACCCAAACCTGTGGTACCGAGAGCCAGAGCGCTAGTGCAGGGCATCATATAAAGGTCTAATATGACTGTAGAGTGTTGGGCGTAAGGCCGACAAATTTTAAAAAGAAAATGTATCTCCTGCCACAGTTTCTGCCAAAGTAGGCAGACGGCCTTGCCCATAATGGGATTGTTGCGCTAGTGAAGAAGAAGTTAGACTTTATTTTATATTTCATTCTCTTCTACTCCAAACACATGCTTTCTTAACTCAGAATAATTTTTTTCTCAAACTCTTCAACTCAAAAATATTATATGTGGCTGACATATAAAAGTTAAAACAAGCTATTATCATTGAGGAAAAGGGAAATTTTAGAAAATGAATTCCATCTAGTTTCTTACAAATCTACATATATGCCTTTAAATGTTATTGTACCTATAATGTGATACCCAACATGTCTGTTTTAACATTATAATCTGACATCTGGTTTCAAATTGCTTAAATGTTAGATAAAAGTATGATAGAGGGATCACATTAGATTATCACATTATAGATTATGTACGGTATCACATTATTATGTATCTATAATGATATCAGACATAATGTGTCTATAATGTGATAGGGTATAATGTTAATATGTCTGTAAAATGACACCTTACATAATATGCTACGTTTATAATGTGTGATACCCTACATGCCTGCTAATATTTTCTAGGCCTATATTGTTGGATTCTCTATTGGTCTTCCTATAATTTGCATAACTTAATCTGAAGTGTTGACCACCTAAATACACAAGTATAAAAAGAGCTTTCCTTATATTATAATACAGATTTGCATTTCTTATTGGATGCCATGGAAGATTTTTGTTGAGGTCTTGCACTTCTCTAGTGAGGCGAAAAAAGGGTGTAGATGGGAGATTTTAAAAACCCGTGAACTCTTTCCCGATGCATCGCATGGTCGAATCCACTGTATGGATGAAATCGTATCTTTTTTGCCATGGTGCATGGAGACGAAACGTTTGATATCCCTGCGATTGGTTCTTGAGGGGATGTCATTCACCCACGCCGAGGAACGACTCTCCCTGAGGTAAATCGTCCGCTCCATCAAGTATCGAGAGGATCAACCTCAATTTCTTGGTCTAATCTGACCGGGATTAACGTACGTCTTTAAAGAAAAGGATGGTACCGAAAGGATGATGGATTATTCTTCGTCATAAATTTTGCATTTGAAGTAAAGTAGGCTTGGCAATTTTTTGGAATTGCTCATTAAAGGAATAGGGAAGAAAACCAAGACGATAACTGAGTACATATTTATTCAAATGAAGAAGATTTCGAGGTTCTTAAAAAATGTCGATCCGTTTCTTTGTTTAAGTAGTCACTAGGAATAACAATTATTTATTCATGCATATCGATATTTTTTAAAATTATTTTAGTACATGATTTTAAAAATGAATATGAGACTGGATTGGCAATATTTAATCTATTTTAAATACAATAAGAAAATTTTTGAATATTTAGCAATACAGATTTGTATAAATGGTATGGAAAAAAACTTCAAGATTTTAACTTATTTTGCCACTTCTGTCATTTAAATCCATTTCAGATATAGGTAAATCTTTTTATTTGTTTGGATTGGCAATAAAATACATTTTCCATGTACTTAAATGGTGAAAAAACCAAAATTACTTTCTTGCCAAACCAATACATAGAAGAGACAATCATAAAATATTTTTCATTTTAAAAGTATACATTTAGATGGGTTCAGTTTCAAAATTATTTTGATGATCATTATTTTAGATTCATAATCAATTTTATTTGAGGCTTTTGATTGCACTAAATGTCCATTTTAAAACTTCTAGTTTGGTACGCTGAGTTAAAAAAACATTAATAAATGAAGGATATAGTGATAATATAATTAGAAAAATATTATCTAATATATTAGTACTGTAATATATAATAATAATACACGAGAACTTTCTGGAATATGCTTGATATAAAGTATACGTATAATTCTTCCAAAGCAAAATGTATGAGTTGTTACAGATGGTAGAAAGAATAGTGAATCTATTTAAATTCCATTTTTCAATTATAAATGCTTTATTTTTGTATCTTAATATCAGCATTAAAATAAATACTAATAAATACAATTTTGGTTTGAAGTAAAATGCATTGAAATTAATAATAAAAAAAATTATGATTATCTAATACGGAAATTCATTCTGTGTCTTTGCCCGTATCGGAAAATGACAAGTGGCAAAAGTTACTTTTATTTCACATGTTCAATATTTGAGAAACTTCCATTTTTAAATATAAATACTTTATTTTTTGCATCTTAGTCGCCACTGTTCTTCGATGAAAATATCATCCTGATGGCCAACTGGCTAATTTTGCCTTTGGTACCACAGGCTCCAGGTTCGAATCCTGGCGGTGGCATGGATGTTTGTGAGGGGTTCGGAATCCACGTTAAACTGTATGTAAATATTATTTTAGCCCAAAGTGTGCACAAGACGACCGTAGAGGGACAAACCAAATCTATGAAAAATAAAAATAAATACGAAGAAATACCAATTTTATTTTGAAGTAAAATTTGCTTGAAGTTAATAGTACAAAAATTGCCATTATCTAATACTGAATTCATTCTGTGGCTTTTACCCATATCGGAAAAGGACAAGAAATAAAAGTTATCGTTATTTCGCGTGTTGGATATTTGAGAAACTTCCCTTTTTCAAGCATAACTTCCGCACCTTAATTGAAAATTGTCCATCTTTGGGTAAAATAAAATATAAGAACCTCCACGAAAGAACACCCTATTTCATTTGCATGAAAATTAATCAGTAAAATGATCATTATCTACTTCTGAAGTTCGCTCTGCGGCTTTGTCCATATCGGAAAAGGATAAGCATTATCTTCATCTTGCACGCTCAATTTCACTCCCTGAGTGGTTTGTTTCGGTCTACGTCCAGATTCGTTGAACTTTCTCCACTCATTCAAATCAAATGGAGTTTTGCCGAGATTCCCTCCCCAAGTGAGAGTGGGGAGGAAGTTGGATGGACGTATAATTGTTTTGCCCTTCATAATCATACAATGATTACAAAAACCGGCCACTTATTATACAGTCACAGAAATGGAAATGTAGATTTCTTATCATTTTTATGTAGATTTTATGAATAGCATTGAATTGGTGCAAAATTTACATACAGTGTTATTATTATTATAGATTTAACTTTTATTGAAAATTCATGCTTTTCAATTGTTTAATTGTTTTGTCCTTCATAATGTAATGATTACAATAATGAGCCACTTACTATAAATGAGAATGTAGATTTCTCATCCTTTTAGGCAGATTCTATGTTAAACATTGAATTGTGCTGAATTTCCATACAATATTATTATTATTATGGATTTATCTTTTATTGAAATTTCATGCTTTTCAATTGCATTATTTTTCAAATGTGGGGACTTTATGGCAGAATGGCTAACGCTCCAGCGCTCGGTTTCATAGGTCAGGTTTCGGGTTCGAATCCTGGCGATGCCATGGATGCTTGTAGTGGTTCGGAATCCACTTTAAACCATAGGTCCCGGTCTAACAGGATCGTAGAGCGTTGCGGGGTTATTGTAACTCCGCGTCCATAGCTTTCTTAAGCTGCACACACCTCCTGGGTAGTGCTGAGGGAGTAACGTCGGTGGCAGCGCTTGCCTTAAGGCATCAAAGACGACTGTCTAAGTGTTTGCCAGCTGCACTAGAAAAAAATTTCAATTGTCTAATTGTTTTTGATCTTCATAATCAGACAACTGTTATAAAAACCAGCCACTTACTATGAATAAAAATATAGATTCCTCGTCATTTTGTGTAGATTCATACAGTATTATCATTATTATGGATTTATTTTTATTGAAAATTTCTGCTTTTCTAATGCTAAATGTAGGTTTCTTATAATTGTATGTAGATTCTAGGTATAACATTGGCTTTGTACCGAATTTTCATGCGAGTATTATAATATGGATTTTTATTTTATTGAGAATTCATGCTTTTCAAATGCTTTATTTTTATTATTTTTCATTTGTTTAATTATTTTGCGCTTCATAATTATGCAATGATTACACTAACTAGTCATTTACTATAAATGAAAATGTATATTTCTCCTCATTTTATGTATATCATTGAATTTGCGGCGGATTTTCATATATTATTATTATTATTATTATTATGGATTTATCTTTTATTGAAAATTCACGCTTTTGAATTACTTTATTTTTAAAGAAATTATGGCACATTGTATACAAAAATTCATTTGTTTTTATTTATTTGTTTGTCTTAAAATTAAATTTTACTCAAAATGAAGTAGGATATCAAAAATTAATTTACATTTTTTATAAACATTAATTTTCTTTTTAATAGTTGTATTCAGTATACAAATTATTATTTTTAGTTTAATTTGTAAATGATGCTTAATGTTTACTTACCAGCAACATGATTAAAAATAAAAATAAATCTTTAAAATGCTGATAATAGTTTTATATATAAAGAATAAATAAAAAATAATTAAATATTTTTTTATCTAATATAAAAAAATGTGCTTAGAATATGATCATGTTAATTTCTTTTTGTGATATTTAGGTTTATGAAATAATATTTATGATTATATGATTTGTTTGAATAGGAGTGTCAAATTTTAAAAAGAATAAATAGAAATTAATACAAATTTTTTATCAATCTTGTTAATTTTCTTAAATTTTCATATACCAACATAAAATTATTTTTAATTTGATTTATTAAACAATAATAACTTATTTATAAATCATTTTTAGCTGATTTTTATCAATGTACTTTAAACTAACCAATATCAATAAGATAAATGAACAAGACGAAAATAAAATCTAGTTAACGCGAATGAAACATTGCAAATATTGTATAGTTTTTAATATAACATGAAGTATTTCTTTTCTGCAAGTAAATTTTGCTTAAAATTTAAATGTTTTTACTTGAAGTTCATACCAAAAACATATTCTACATTAAAAACCTCCGGAAAACACTCATGCCTATTTTGAGAATCTGCTTGAATAAGACAAATGCGATAAATTAACTGAATGAAAATTGGAAACATTTTTCAGTTTATCTGATATAACACGAGGCATTTATTCAGTTCATCTAATACAACATAAATCATTTTTAATTAATCTAATATAAAATGAAGCATTTGTTTCAGTTCATAATAATAATAAAGCATTTTTAATTCAAACATAACATGAAGCATTTGTTTTGTAATTCAATATAACAAGAAGCATTTATTCAACTCATCTAACATAACGAATCATTTGTTCAGTTCCTGCTACAACATACATTTTTTAACATATAATAAAGAAGTATTTGTTCAACTCATCTAACATAACATGAATCATTTATTTAATACATTTAATACAGCATGAAGCATTTTTTCTATTGATTTAATATTCATTCATTTTAACTAATAATTTGGTTGTTTCTTTTCTAGGCTGGGCGCAAAACAATGATCAGTGCTACAGGTTCTTCAACATTAGAAGGTCCTGGAAAAGAGCAGCCGAAATATGTAGGAGGTAAGAAATACTTATCTTTTATAGCATTGCTGGAATTCACTAACAAGCCTTCTTTCATTTAATTACAACAAAAGTCGTTATTTTTCCATTCCTATCACTAACTGACTATGCACTACAGACGAAGTAATGACTTTTGAATCGTTATTTACTTTTAAATGCATTTCCTGTATTGCATTGCTATACGCGTTAATTCAATAAAAATTTCCTTATGTTATGTTTACAAGGATTCAGGAAGACCATTGGTTGAGCAACTGTTATATTGCAGTCTATTTTCCGTTTAAAATCATTCGGTCTGCTATTAAGTCTAAGATATTTTTAAATTATTGCTTTCGAATTGTACAATAGAATACTTTCTAAATCAAGGAACTATAGTCATTTGATTTAATTGTAAATTTTAATACACTAATAGTATATTAAAATTTAATGTATTTAAATATTTAAATTTTAGTATTAATTAATTTAAGTATTTAAATTGTAGTATTAATTAATTATTTAAATTTTATTTAAATTTAAGTATTTAAATTTAGTAATTAATTTAATTACTAAATTATTATCATTAGTTATTAGTAATTGATTAATGTAATTTTAATACATTTATTACACACATACATATGCTTGCATATTAATTTTAATACAATTAGTGTAATTTTAATACACTAATTGTGTATTAAAATTTAATGTATTTAAATATCTAAATTTTAGAATTAATTAATTTAAGTATTTAAATTTTAGAATTAATTAATTTAAGTATTTAAAATTAATTAAACAAAAGTATTTAAATTTAGTAACTAATTTAAGCATTTAAATTTAGTGTATTTAAATTTTAGTACACTATTGTTAGAATTTTTCTTAAAATTAATAATTGTAAATTTTGGAAAGATGTCTTGAACACTATTATGTTTTTATTATATGTATTTTGTAGCGACAACTAATGCAGACTGAAGAATAGTACTGCAGATAACATTTTTTCTTTCACAGTTATAAAATAGATTTAAAAATAAATAAAATAGATGGATTTATAAATAAAATCTGTATGTTGTTAATTAGTATAGCAATTAAAGTGCTGTTAAGTACCGAAAAGCTGTTTTTTGAGAGTGTAGCTATTGAAGTTCTAACAAAGAATTTCTTGAGAAGAATGAGTCTTTACTAGAGATAATTCATAATTTTCACAATTTCAAAATTCAGATATCTCTGATGTATCTAATTAAAAAAAAAAATCATAATCATAATTTGAAATCATGGAAGAAAATACATAGTAAAACTACCCGAAAACTGTCAAAAATTAATTTTAAAGTTGTTATAGAAATCTTAATAGAAAGCTGCCAAATCATCATTATTATGCATCTTCATACAGTTTTTAATATCATGGCACCGCTAGTGGTATCCATTGTAGTTATTACTTTCAGAAACGATGAGGTTTGGATGAGAGTTTGTGACAATATGTAAACGTGTCTATCATATACAATCAGGCTGTCTGGTAGATGTTTTCCAGATTTGACAAGCAAATTCAAAGCAGTTATCTCTAAAGATCTTCTCAGAATGTAATTGTCCCATTCTGAGTCATATTCGTCGGTGGGCTGTACGTGGTATATATAAGCAGAACAAGAGATCAATTGGCATACAAAAAAAAAAAAAACCACATTAAGGGTTTGTTATGGGAAGAGGTCATTAATTCATTCCTCGCCTGATAAACGCATATTAACTAACGTTTAAGATGAACATGACCTTTTGAGGTATATTTCACTGCTGTTGAGCTGAAAGGAAAAGTGTTTTTCTTATATAAACTCAAATGCGCGCCAATTACATAAAGATAGATTTCTAAAACGTCATTACTTTAGCATTTCCTGGTTATGAATAGTGTATGTAGAGCTCTGGAACTCTATGCCACAGTTTTCGGGTTCGAGTCCAGCCTGTACCATGGATGTTTGTAGTGGTTTGGAATCCACTTTAAACGTTTTGTCCCCAGTTTAATACAAATGTAGAGAATTGGGCATCAGGCTGTCAACCCTATTCCGTAAAAAAAAAAAACTTCACCTATTTTCGAATCTGCCAGTAAACAGTGCCAGTGGCCATAATCCAACATGAACTCTAGTGCCAGGGAATTAGTTAGGATATAGTATGACATCTACTTCTACTTTTACACCATGACAGCTCCTTCCGTCGAATTTGATGCTAATCTACACGGACACACGTTGAGTAATCTACTCATGGTGTAGGGGAGCTTGAGAAAGGAACAAAAGGATGGAAAGCCCTGTTATGATGGAGTGCCTTCCTGGAGGACTTTTTGGAGGAAACTACCTGCATTTGTGTATCTTATGGGAGAAAATCCAGAAAACTCCCACCAGGAAATCTGATTAACGAGCCAAGATGCTGAAATCCCAAACACCATCCAGTCTCCTCTTTTTTTGAAACAGTGTCTACCACAGTGCCGCCAGTGGATTGAACATCAGCGCTAATACTCACTAGCGATGCGCGCTACTACTGAGACACGAATAGGGCTCGAATTTGTTATGAAGATTATAATTTTTTAACTAAAATATTGATAGTAGTAGCGGCGCATCGTGTAGTGGTCTCGAAAACTGACAATGAATCAAAATGCAACAGTTATGCTGCTGATGCACAATTCGAATGTCTAAATTAATATTTAAATTTCTATTTTTTTTTAAATTAATTAAACAGGATAAAAAAAACAATGCTAACAATGCCTAGTTTCAATTTTAGTAAAACACTTCTGCAACAAAAGAATTCATTATGGGTGTAATTAATCCAGCATCCTGTTGGAAAATCTGAATACTTTATTTTTTTCTTTTGAGATGTCATTTCTTACCAGATCGCTTCCTTCTCGGAGTATTATCGATGATTTCTTAATGAGTTCTGTTTGTTTTATCATCCCACAACCTCGTGTTCCCTAATTGTTCTCTATTCGCCTTGTCGTAGTATTTCATTCTTTTCTATTGAAACCTCCGTTGCATCACCAACATCATCTTGATTCCCAGTTTTACAGCGAGAACTAATGTTTCCTTTTCTCCTCTGTTTCTCGCCAACAAAAGGTCTGTCTTTTTTTTTGCGGTAAAACCCACACCGCCCTTTTCTCTTTCTTCTTTAGAAAAACTCCTTCTCTTTTATGGGATTTAATAAAACGCCCGTTTCTAAACTTCTCGGAAGGAAGAGTCCGCCAAATAGGTCACTGTGCGACTTTTTGCTTCGACTACATACTGGCGCCCACTTCCGATTTTTTACTACACCTAAGCTACGGAAAACAAGACAGGGCGCCTACGTAGTGTTATGGCATAAATAAAGTCAATATCTTGCGTTTGTTGTGATAATATTATCATTGTATCATTTGGGTTAAATATCAAAAAAAAAAAATGTAGGATAAGTAAAGGTTGATGCTTATCATTTGGAAAGGTCAAACAGGTGTCTCAAATGTACGTAGTTTATAAGAAATTAAAATAAAAATAAATCGTAATTATATAAAATGCAATTAATTAATATTATATATATGTTAAGAAACCTATGAACTTAGTTTAGTAAATCATAATTTATTATCCATAAAATTATGGATATTGTTTATGAGAGAGGGGTTTATCGTGTCCTTGACACCTTTTTCTTGTCCTTGACTACTTTCAATTTTTTTAAATTTCTGTCTCGAACTTTTTATACATAATATTTATTTAAGTTTCTTTCACGAGCTAATAGTTATATAATTAAATAATGTAAAATTGTTCTAAAAGATCGTCTTCTTCTTCTTTGGCGCAACAACCCCTTGAGGGCCAAGGCTAACAGCCTACTGCTTGATTTCGAAACATGAGATGCTTTTTTTTTTTTTTACGGGACAGAATTGTGATAGTTATGTCCAACGCTCTACAGTCATATTAGACCGGAACCTACGGTTTAAAGTGGATTTCGACCAAATTTACGCTTAAAGTGGCACCGCCAGGACTCGAACCCGAAACTTGTGGCACCGAGCGCTAGAGCGCTAGTCACAAAATATCTTCTGGAGAAAGCAAATACAACATTATTTTAAAGTGAAATGAAAATTTTCAAGAAAAGAAATCGTTTTGAAGTCTATAGTTTTATTTTTTTTATTGCTGTTATGCGTTTTGTTCTTACAATAAATTTTAAATTTTATCGGTATATCAGCTGTATATAGGATTGTACATCGACCCAGCAGATTTTTTTGATGATTATAAATTTTTCAATATTGATTTTCGTTGTTCTTGTTGTTTATTTAAATGCAAAAACTTAACTTATAATGCTTATTTGCCAGTGATTATGACTATATATATATATATATATATACATAGTATTAATTATTGTTTACGAGAATTTAGTTATAGATGTTTAGATTACGATTACGATTGTTTTCATTAGATTACGATTACGATTGCAATTTTCATAGTGGCTATAATAGGACTCACAATCATGAATCACAACTTTTCTATTAGTAATTCATTGTTTTTTTATAATAGTATTTTTTTTTTTTTATTCTGTTTGCAGGTATGGCAGTGAGCTAGCGCTAGTTGAAAATTTCTGGCAGAACAACTACACACAAGCGCTTGCTGGTTCTAATTTAAAAGATGTGTCGCAAAAAACCTACTGGCTAGGTAAGTTTATTATATTTTTCTTACAAAACACATATAAATTCAGGAATATTCGGATAGAATTTATTAATAACTATAATTACTATGAACTAAGATTTTTTAAATTTATTATAAAATAAAATGTCATTTATATTTTATAAATTTTGAAGTGAGCAGAGCTTTTTATCAAATTTTATTGTACTTAAAATTTTAAGCAATTGATATTTTTGTGCTTTATGTTGAAACAAAATATGTTTTTTAATTAATATGTTCTATTGACATTTCATGAAGGTTTGCGGACGGTGGACGATTTGTCGACCAACACTCTAGAGTCCGCTGGCGGCTCCTTCATCTCCCTGTACATGGGACTATGGGCCACGGAGCAGCCACGACCACAGGACGGAAGTTGTGTGCAAGCCTCCCTAGAGTCCGGAAGGCAGATGTGGAAACTAACCACCTGCGAAACCCTCCTGCCATTCATGTGCCAAACGGAAGCTTGTCCTACAGGTACGCAGCCTTCATATTTGCACATAGAATATAATATGCAAAGAACTTTTTTTTTAGATGTACAGAAATTAGGTTCTTTATTTAACACTTTGGTGCAGGATAAGAATCAATTGAGTATCCCTCTTGCCTCTCTTGGTTGTGTTCGTTTACAAATAATTCGTTAATTGTCTGCTGGATTTGTTTGTGGAAGTACAGAATTATATTCTTTACGTTGAACATTGGGGTGGGTGGAACAAAGATCAAGTGTTCAGAACCCAACTTCTGTGGGAACAAATCACCACCAAGAGGGGTGATTTGTTCCATAATTTGTTCCAATTAATCGATCGTTGAATTTTTGAAAGAAAAAATGTTTTTTTTTAGATCTACTGAAGTAAAATTCTTTACTTAAGACATCTGCACAGGTTAGAAAATGAGAATCCACGTTGTCTCTCTTGGATGTATTCATTTCAAATTATTCTTTAATTGTTCGTTGGTTTTTGTGAAAAACGTTTTTCGTTTGGAAGTACAGATGTACATATGCTCATTAAATTGTTCATTGTTTATACAAAAAATGTTTTACGTTTGAAGTACAGATGTTCATTAAATTGTTCATCGTTTATGAAAAATGGTTTTTGTTTTTAGAAGTACAGAAGTTTAATTCTTTACTTTGAATATTGTAACAGGATAAGAAATTTGAACCCCAAAATATCTCTCTTTTGTGTGATTTGTTTCAAATAATTCGTTAATTGATAGCTGAATTTTTGAAAAAAAATAGGTTTTTAAATGTACAGAAGTTAAAATTCTTTATTTAAGACTTTGAGCAGTTAGGAAATGAAAATTTCGGTTGTCGCTCTTGGCTGTGAAAATGCTTTTTTATTTTATAGGTTTGACGTTTTTTTTTTATTTTTTAGAAGTCTAAATGTTCGTTAAATTGTTTCTTGTTTGGATTATTCCAAATATTTTTTTTTTTTTGAAGTACAGACAATAAATTCTTTATTTACTTTAAACATTAGAGATAGTGTATTTCTTGAAATACAAACCCGAATGTTCCTCTGGGTTATTCCAAATGATTCGTTAATTATTTGTTGAATTTATGAAAAAAACTTTTTAGAAGTACGGAAAATAAATTCTTTATTTAAGACTTTGGAAAAGAAGCAAGTAATAAGCCCCAGATACCTTTTTGGATGCATTTCTTCCAAATAATTCTTTAATTTTCACTTGATTTGAGAAAAAAATTTTCTTTTCGAAGTACAGAAGACCAAATTTTCATTAAACTGTTCGTAGTTTAACGAAAAATATTTTTGTTTTTAGAAGTACAAAAATTAAATTCTTTACTTAAGACTTTGGAAAAGGAAGCAAGTAATAAGCCCCAGATACCTCTTTTGAATACATTTCTTCCAAATAATTCTTGAATTTTCACTTGATTTGAGAAAAAAATTTTTTTCGAAGTACAGAAAACCAAATGTTCATTAAACTATTCGTTATTTAACGAAAAACATTATTGTTTTTAGAAGTACGGAAATTAAATTCTTTACTTAGAACAGCAGGGTAGGAAATACTAACCCTGAAAATTTCCTCTTGTTTGGAATTTGTTCCAAATAATTCGATATTTGTTGAAAAGTGATGATCTAAAAATAAATAATTTAAAATACTTCTGCAAATTGCAAAAAGATAATCTTAGATAACCAAACATTGTTTTCATTTTGAAAAAGAGAAACATTTCGCCATGAATATTCATTGCACAATTATTGATTTGCCATGCCCGTCAATCAATTTGGAAGATCAAATACGGATTAAAATGCTGGCACGCTTTTATGATTGCCATAATTATTTTGAAATAAAAATTCTTCCATAAATCTGATGATTGCTCGCGATGATAAAATAATCCTAACGCATTAAAATTCTTAACATGGGTAGATAAAGTTAATTTCACTTATTAGTAGGTTAATTCCCTTTTCAAGGATTTGAGGTATATATTATTTGATTTAAACACTTGTAAAAGAAATAGAAAATTATATTTTTGTTTTTAAGGAAAGATGTTTGGTCTGAAATTTAAAATTAGGAAATATTTAATTTCTATTTAAGCTGGATTAATAAGTATTTCCTTTCTTTATTTCTGTAAAATTTGAACTTTAATTAAGAGATTCAGGTTTTACAAATCGTTTATATTTCTTCATTAGTTGTTGTTTTCGCTTGCGGATTAGATATTTACTCAATTAATATGTTATCTTGTGATTAATAATGTCCTCAAAAACCAATTCAAAAAAAAAAATTTATGCGATCAGTTAGAATTTAGAGTAGTTCGGTTTGTTAATTTACATATTTCCTTATAATTTTCCTTGTGATTTAAAAATTTGATAAAATTCAAAGTAATTTTTTACCTTAAATATTAAAAATGATTTTAAAAAATGATTCATTAAAAGTCTCAGTTGTGCTGTATTATGATATTTAAGATACTGCACGTTTTTATCACGATGTATAAGAAGTTATATGTATAGGAAAAAAATCAAGAAATTTTCCTTTAAATTTTGCAAAAACATTTTCTTTTGTTTTAAGATAATAAAGATTAACTTTTTTGTTCAATTGTTATTTGCCTGAATACTAACGAAGCTAATTTTCTATTTCTTATAAATTCTTCAAAGCACATTATCATTTTTCTTTCACAATACTGAAATTAGTGCATGGTGAATTTATATTTATTTTTCAATTTTTTAGAAAGTCGATGATGAAGATTTTCTTATAATCGTTTATTAAGATTTCGCCATCTCTTTTATTTATTTTCGTTTTATTAAGATTTCCAAATCAATGACGTTAACTTTCTGGTTGAAAAGAGTTTTAGGCAATTTTACTTTTCAAAATTCTAGCTGTTTCGCTATGGAGTTTTAGTTTTCGCTACTTTTTATATCGTATGAATGTTATTACGATTACAGTAAATCCTCATTTATATGTTATATAATTTGAATCTCTCTCAATTCTACGTTGATTTTCCAAATTTCTGATCAAAGACTTATCAAAATTATATTATTTAATACTAATTTATATAATCCTCCATTACCTGATTATAGAAAATAACACATTCTTACTTTTAGAAAATTTTATTTTAAAAATATCGATGCAGAATTAAATATTTGAGATTTTAAATAACTGCCCTTAATTAATATAAATTTTCTAAATGAAACATTCTTATGCAAATTCCCAATTTAATTTTTTTCATTTTTCATCTGTTTTGATGAATATAATAGTGCTTTTCTATATTGTAAATAAAAACTAATAGAATCAAAACAATAGAAACTTCTACCTTGTTTTATTATAACTTTAGATGAATACCAGATAGCGACGTTTTTTTTTTTTTCTTTTTATGTATTGAATCAAATCTTTTAATAACTTAACTTATAACGCTACCAGATAGTGTCAGTCTTTTTTAATGTATGGCGCCATCTGGTGGTAAAAATAAGGTTAATTAAAAAAATAATTAATAATAATTGTTTTCTGTTTTGAGATAACGAAACATTTAATTAAGAAACATTGGTTTATATTTTTAAAGGTTTAGAAAAATAAAGTTAGATAGAAAAAATCTCTTGATGCCATTACTTTTAAAGACAGTCTGAATAGTTGGTCGTTCCGATTTTCCCTTAACAAACAAATAAAACTTTACCTTATGAAACAAATAAAAGTTTTGGAAATTCTCCATTACAATGCATAGTGCAATTTTGATGATTCGTCTGAACTAATGTATTCTTAGTTCAGTGAATCCAATAACCTATTATATGAAATAAGGGAAAAAGCATTAACAATCTTCAAACCTTATTTGAGGGGGAAAAAAGGACAAGAAAATAAGGTTCATAAAAAAACATCCATTGCGTATTTATTTTATATTTTTTTAATATTTAAAATTTAAATTTTAGAAATTAATTAAAGCTGTTTATTAATATTTCTTTATGTTTTATTTGTTTTTGAAATTATTCTGACATAAATAATCGTGGAACTTTCTATTTATCTTTTCTCTATATAAACAACATTTCTACCGGTCTTTCCTTTGCACCAATTTTCAAGTAAGAAATTAATGCAATAAATAATAAAACCATTAAAATAATTCATCTGATTTTAAGGAGTCAATTTAATTAAAAAACAAGTAACATAAAAAAAAATTTTTAAGTCAATTCCTACTTTTTTTTTTTTCACTCTTACATAAAGTCCTTTATAAATAATTTTCATTCATTTTTTTTTAAGTTTATCTGGCGCCATCTATTGGTAGATATATGCAACTTAAATTAAAAAAACTAAAATGAATTAATTAAATTTAATTACTGAATGAATATTTGAAAAACCTGCATTAACATTGACCAGTTATTGTCATCCACTACAAGTTCAAAAGAAATGTATTTGAACTTGAGTGGATGAAGAAAATAATTTTATGAACGATTGAAAATTTGAACAAGATATATATAGGGAGAGTGTGAGCTAATAGAAGGAATTGAATAATATTTATATAGTAACATTCTATATATTTTCATAAATTTCATCTATATTTTTACATATATATTGTCCTTAATGACATTGGTACGACCTTCATTATAAAACATATTAAAAATTTTTTCAATCGCTTATGTCAGTTTTTTTGATTGCATGATTGCATCACCAAATAGGATGAAAGACAAACAAAAGACCCTGAAATCGACAAATGTTTGTGACCTCAGAATTCAAGTTTGTTGTGTTTTACAACAATGGTTCAAGGCAAAGTGGGAGTTAAAGAGACGTGCCAGACGATCACGACTGTCCGTGAAGATTTTATCAGTCTCAGGAGTGTCATTTGTTAATCGTGCTGTTCGTTACAATGCAGTCCATTATTTGCATTGACATGGAGGGAAACTCAAACTTGGCATCGATTTAAAAGCTAGATATGCTACAAATAGTTGTAATTAAGTTTCGTTTTTATTATCATTGAACTACCGTGTTCGTTACGAATTTCAAAACAATTGTTCGCCAATGCGAGTATTTTTAAAAGGGAAAAAAATTAATTATAACTTACCTTCATTTTTTTTTATTTGGGTTGCATTTAACTTTTTGTTTCTAATTGTTTTTAAGGCTGGATATTTTTAGCAAAGGTCGTTCTAGAAAGCAAATTCTATGTTAATCATGCAGTTCTAGAACGATCTTATGTTAATTTTATTCTAATGCTCGTTCTAGAACGATCTTATGTTAATTCTATGCTCATGCTCGTTCTAGAACGTTCTATGTTAATTCTTTGTTAATCATCCACCATAAGGGGGTGGGGGCTATTATTCTACACCCATATTGTGCCACCACAATTTGAAAAAATCTTCTAGAAATACGAAATACAATTCTTTTCGGCTTATGGATATGACTTGTCTATTTCTGACGCAGACACTAGAACTTTTCACTTTGGCTTTGTTTCTCTGTTTTCAAAGCATGTTCTCTCAGTTCTGAAACACAACACGCTTTTGAAATCTTGTTCTGACTCGTAAACAATATGAAAATGCAGAAAATTCTTCTTTGTATATTCATGTAACTAGCCAGGAGGCTGATGCAAGGTGTAAGCAAAAGCCAAGTGAAATCAATCAGCTGATGCACAATATCATAAGCAGTTTTTACCATTTTATTAACATTGGAGAGAGTTTGGAAAATTGTTGAGCATCTAGCAATCAGAGAGAGTGGCAGTCAAAATAAATCATCAAAATTGTTTTGGTTAACAGATTGCAGAGCGTGGGAAAAGAAGAAACGGACAGAGTACATGATAAAAAAATGTTAAGTCAGCAATTAAAGAAAAGGCTGTTGTAAAAAAAAATGCGATGCAACAACTGAAGTTTATTTTAACAACTGAATTTGAAAAATGTAGGTTGGTAAACTCAGAGAATAGCACAAAATTGGTGATATTACATGCATATATATATATATAACTTTGCAAAGAGCCAAAAAATGTTGATCAGGATTGTTGTTGATTCGTTCATAATCCTAATGTATACTTTTTTCATTTTCAGGATCTTTCTTCTGCAGCAATGGTAAATGTGTGAATAACAAATGGCGCTGCGATGGCCAAGATGACTGCGGAGATATGTCAGACGAAATGGATTGTTCCAGTAAGCGATATGAATTAATGATAGAAAATGATTAAATGATATAAAATTAATTTTAAAAAATAATAAAATAATATAAAAATAATAATAAAATTAATTAAAAATAATAATAAAATAATAGAAATAATTAATTTTGCAGTAAACATTTTTTTTTAATTTCAGGTTTGTGTCGATACCACTTCAAAAGTTCTGGCGATTCCATTCAATCTCCCAACTACCCGAATAAATACGAACCCAGCTCTGACTGCAAATGGACGCTGGAAGGGGCAGTTGGAACAGGAATCGTTCTTCAAGTAAGTTGGACTCGCAGATTCTTTTAAGAAAGTTAAGAAACACATGCAAAATTAATTACTTTCCCTTTTTCTATTATCATTTACCTAGTTTTATTTCAAGTAAAATTCAGCAAAATGTTTTATTGAATCTAATATTTATCCTCTTATTTACTTGCAGTTTTCGGATTTCGAAACAGAATCCAATTTCGACACCGTTCAGATTTTGGCTGGTGGCAGGACAGAAGAAACTGGCGTTAACCTCGTAACATTATCCGGCACACAAGATTTAGGGGTCCGAACTTTCACCACTGCGTCCAATCTCATGATTGTCAAATTCAGATCAGATGCCTCTGTAGAAAAGAAAGGATTCAGAGCTAGCTGGAAAACAGGTAAAAACAAAAAGTGTCTTGAATAAATGTCTTAATTTTCCGTCTGTTAATAGACAGAAATAACAAGATGTTTTCATTAATAACATCATAACAATCATATAATGTAATTTCCGTTGCAGAACCCATCAAGTGCGGAGGTGAACTGCTGGCCATGCCAAATGCTCAGCTGTTCAATTCCCCACTGTATCCTCAACCTTATCCTGGGGGTTTGGAATGTCTTTACATTGTGTCAGCACCCTCCAGCAAAATTATAACACTGGAAGTAAGTTATTAAAACCAAACTAAATACAATAAGTTTTAGTTTTATAGCACATAATTGTATTTATTATGCGTTCAGATAATCTAAACCAAATTTTTATAAATAGGCCCATTGTATCACTCATGTGATATATCGTACACATGTCCTTATATATATCATACATATGCCCATTATATCATTCATATTGTATCATTTCTGAACACTTTAAAAAATCTTTATACTTATTCTCATTTTATCACTCATGTGATGTATCGCACTCATTCTTTATCGCTGGACATATAATGAGTGGCTATTGTAATAAAGAAATTCGTCTTAATATGTGTATATAACTGAGAAAAGAATTTCAAAGTATTTGTATAACAAAGGAAATACATTTCTTTAAATGCTTATTTAACAAATTTCAAATAACATTTCATTTAATCTACATCGATTATTGAAGCATCAACGGGCACTTGGTACAATCAGTACTTGGAATAGTATCCATCTGGGAACACTGATCGCTTTTTTTTTTTTTAATTAAAATTTACCAGAAATCCTCGTGTACCACAAATTATCACATAAGATTTACAGAAATAAGTAGCAAATAATCAATAAAAACATAATACAAACATCAAATAAATGATGAATTTAAATGGACACATAATATACAAAAAGAAGTAAACTGAGACTGAGAGAAAGTATTTAAGAAACATTGAAATAATTTACAAGTTTTGGTATCCGTTTGACTTTTTGGAGTCTTTTTTTTTTTCCTTCCTTAAAGATTTTCTAGAAGAATTAACTGTTTTTGTTCTAATTATTACGTGCTCAGAATACTAACGAAGCTTGATTTTCTTCTTATAAATTCGTCAAAGCAACACTTTTGCACAATATTGAAATGTGTGCATTGTGAATTTATATTTACTTATTCAATTTTTAAAAAAAAAAAAGCAATTATGAAAATTGTCTTATAATCGTTTATTAAGATTTACTTATTTATTTTTCTTTAATACGATTTTCACATGTCAATGACATTAACTTTCTGGTTGAAAAAATTTTTAGGCAATTTACTTTTTAAATTCCAGTTGTTTTATTATGATTTTTAGTTTCCGCTACTTTATATCAGAATGATGTTTTTACAATTACAGTAAATCCTCACTTATATGTTATATAATTTGAATCTCTCAATTCTACATTGATTTTCAAAAGTTCTGATCTAAGAAATAACAAAATTATTCATCCTAGAATAGCTAAAACGAATGTGATTGATATTCTGCATTACACTTGTACATTAGTTGCAAAGATCAGTTCGGAAGTTAAATCGGTTTAAATAGGAGTCATAAACTGATAAATTCTGGAATTAATAACGAAAAAAAAAAAATTAACATTGACCCTTTCAAGAATGTAGGTAAAGTACTTCTTCGTGAAAGAGTCATTAGGTTATTCTAGATTCAAAATAAGATTCGTATGACAAACTAAAATTGGATCTATCTTCATGGCAAATGCTACCTGCATAACTTAAACCCTTTGAATATTTTTCACTGCTTTTTTTAAAACTCGAGTTATATTTTTGGGGACAGAAGGGGCTCTTCGGGTACCTAAAAGAATCGAGATATTGGGGAACAAGATAGCTCATTAGGTAATGACACTGGTCTTCTTTTGTTCTTGATAGTTATATTGTTCTTAATACTATTGTTGTAAGCAATTTTTCCCTAGCCATTGGAAATAAAAAATTGGGGGAGGTGAAGCATGAAAGTATTGATGTTTAAATTTTAAAAAAAACATGAATTTAAAAAAAATTTATGATAGAATTATTTTTAAAGCTGTTTTTAAAATGAATTAAATGATTAGAAATATTAAAAAATTCGTAATGTATGATTATAGTTTTATTAACATTATAAAGATTGTGCTTTATTAGTATTAATTTAATATTTAAGCCAGTGAGATAAAATGAAATAAATCATAACATTTTTTTTGCTATGTTTTTAGTATGAAAAAGTACATCTTAAAACATTATAAAAATCATGAAAACCACATTATCAAGACGTATTTTATTCTTATTCTTTTACGAATAGGTGATTGATTTGGATTTAGAACCTGAAAAGGACTTCCTATTCATTCGAGATGGAACATCCCCCGTCTGATCCCCCTATTAGCTAAACTAACAGGTACCGCACAAAATAATCCCAGATTCATCCTCAGCACACGAAACAAGCTGTACATCTACGTGCAAACCAGCTATGGAGACAGCAGGAAAGGTTTTCCATACAATTCAGAGCAGGTGGGCATAGACATTTTTTACCATTCTTACCAAAAAGAATTGTTTATTTTAAATTTATAATGTATTTATTATTTGATACTTGAATAATTTTGCGTTGTTCTCACTTGAATGCATCAGTAGCAATTGCTACTGGAACTTCCTTAACTTAATTAAGTAGTTACTTGGTTCATTAACCACAAACTAAAAACACAAATGATTATATTTCTTTTATTTAACTGATTGAGCTTTAAATAAAAAAATCCTAATTGGATTTAGTTTAACCTCTTTAATATATCTTTAATGGGGCATGATATCCAATAGCTCTCTGGCCTTTACTACTACAACACTGGGTTCGAGCCGCGACGGGGCCATGAATGCCTGTAATGGTTCGGAATCCATTTTAAACTGTAGGTCTCGGTCTAATATGGCTGTTGGGCGTAGGTCAGACAACCCTATCTCGCAAAAAGAAAGCATATAATATTGACACTAGACAGATAGTCTTGGGCCACTGCGGGACTGTTGCCATTCAAGAAGAAGATATATTCGTAATAACAATTTTGGCAATAAAAATTAGAAAATAGTTATTATTTTAAGGATACCATTGAATTTCAATATGTTTAAGGCACAAATAGAATAATGTGAAAAATTATTAAACTATGAACAAATAATACGATTTTTAAATGTAGGTAATTTAACTATGTATACTATATGTATATTCTTCTTTTTGAATGGCTCAACAGCCCCATGAGGGGCCAATGCCATCTGCCTGTTGACAAATTGCGAGACAGGGGATGCTTTTCCTTTTACGGAGCAAGGTTGTCAGCCCAACGCTCTAAAGTCATATTGGAACGGGACCTATGGTTTAAAGTGGATTCCGAACCACTAAAAACATCCATGGTACCGCCGGGACTCGAATCCAAAACCTATGGCACCGAGCGGCAAAGCGCTAGTCACTCTGCCATCAGGCTATATAGATATTACCATATATAAATGTTTCAATTGAATCTAAATTTTTTTTGCATATATATCATTATTCCAGGAATATGTATTTATTCGATTATCTTAAGAATGATGTTAAATTTAATAATATTTATATTAATAGACATGATTTTCTTCACCATCATTAAGTAAATAAAATTTCATTGTTGTTATCAAATTTGTGGTTGTGTCAATATAATTAAGAATTTAATCTACTTTTGAAACAACAACTACAATTTTTTATCATATGTGTGCCTCTTTTTCCATTTATGCATCAATTATCGAAGAAAGGTATTGTCTTCTGAGAAAATTAAGAAACATAATTAAAATTCAAAATAATATTTCAGTAAATACTTTATTGCTTTAAAATATAGAATTAAATTAATCGATTTCTATAAAACAAAATCACCCAATTTATATTTTTTTTATCTTAATTTTAAAATGTATTTCACTCTATTTCAGGCTGTCATGAGGAACTCAATTCTAATTCTGGTAATATTTCTTCACCCGCCTTTGGAGTTGTCAACTATCCCTCCAATCAGGAATGCACATACAGGATCTCGAGACCTGGTGGGGGTCCCGTCTCCCTCAGGTTCAACAGGTTTGACGTGGCTTCCGATGACTTCATACAAGTGAGTTGCATTTGATTATTTTTAATTTAAAATACAAACCAGATTAGATCTAGGTTTATCACAAATTTAAAAACATGTTTTTGAAGTAACTCAGCTTAGAAGCACATTTTATTATGCCCAAAGTGTACACGTGGTGTGTTCACCTTTATATAGCTCAAATACTTATATGATAACTATTAATCATAAAAAGGAAATTTTGGGAATGAGCAGTGTTAATCTAAAGTATGATAAAAGGATTAAAAATTCCTTGCGTTTTCTATAGTTTAGTTGAAAACATAAAGCACCAAATGTCTTAATTTTGTAAGATTAAAAAATAACAATAAAGGCTTCTATGAGTTTCTGAATAATATTTATTTCTAATAACTTTTTTTATAAAAATAATTATTAGTTTCAGTTAACTGAGGAATAAATACTAATGACATGAATTTTTTTCATATCTTTTTATATTAAAAATAAATTATGTAAAAATATAAGTAGTATATACATATGTAATAAGTATACTAATTTTTGCGTACATCATAAATACATACATTTCTTAAATATTTTAACAAAACCGGGTTAGAAGTAATATATCCAGATAATACACCTGAAAATAGTTTGTAATTATTTATTTTCATATATCCTGACATAATTGTGTTCAATTGTAGGTGTATGATGGTGAGAACGCCAATGGGGTTCGACTTCATCCCGGAGAAGGATTCAGTGGAAACAGTAGACCCTCCATAACTTTGACAGCTAGTAGTGGGAACATCTTCCTCAATTTCATCACCAATCCCTATGCATACAGCTTCAGGGTGGATAGCTAGCTTTAGTGCAGGTAACTTTTTTATTGCGTTTTATAAAATTATTTTTTTCAATGGACGTAAAAAATATATATGTGTTAAATGTTATGTTTATGTCAAAATTTACTTCAACAAAATGAAACATCTTTAACATTTTCCATATCTTTGTCTCCAGTCTTTGCTTTCCATCTTTGTCTTCCTACTTTCCGAAGCAGTGGAAACATCTTTTCAATTTCATGTCTTCCATCTTTGACTTGTTCCATCTCGAAAAAAAAAAAAAAAGCAATCAACTTCTTATAATATATCCGTTGACAGTAGAGACATTTTGTATTAGAAATTAGGCTCTGGAAACCCGATAAGTGAAGCCTAATAGGAGGATTTTGTTTCTACACCAGAGATAGGCGCAATAAATCTGTACATCAGAATCTTCAAATGGTCTCTAGAAGAACAGAAAACAGTTTGTGATCCCTAGATGCCATCTTATACTTAATAAAAACATGATTTTTTTTTCCAATGGCTATGCAAAACGTTACATAGAACAATGGTACTAAGATCAACAGAACTATCAAGAACTAAGAATAAAAGAAGACCAGTGTCATTGCGTAACGAGCGACCTTGCTTCCCAATATCTTGACTCCTCTGTAGGTGGGGGCCTTTGGTACCATAGGTTTCAGATTCGAGTAGTGGTTAGTAGTGGTTCGGAATCACTACCAACTACTACTCGAATAACAAACATCTGTAGGTCCACGAAAAGCCCAACATCAGACAGATGATCCCTGTCCATTACTTTTCCATAATCACAAAGTGGGCAAACAGGACCTGTTGAAATGCTTTTGTGGTGCAGATGGGCTGCAAGGCAATCATGTCCCGTAGACAGTGTTAAATGCCGCCACTGCCTTGCGTCTTGGTTTATCGAGAATAAGAGAAGGGCTTACCCTCCTCCATTTTTAAGGCTGTACTAGTCTGGATATCCCGCAACGAATTAGAAGTAAATAAATTTTTAGAAACAGTTTAATCCTCCAATAAGGAATGACTGTATTAAGATGTTGTAGTAATCTGGCACCTCTTAATTCTTTTAATTTTCATTTTTACAATATTTTCCCCCTTTTTAGACTGTCCTCAGCTGTCTGTCGGTGAGAGGGCGATTGCATCCAGCCGAGAAACCACATTTGGGGCCCGAGTGATGTACTTGTGTCCCATCGGCCAGAATTCAGTTCAGGAGGGGATAAAATTCTGGCAGAGTGCATGCAGGGAGGAAAGTGGAACGTGTCGCATATTCCACCCTGTCAAGGTGACTTATCATTTTATTTCACATAATTTTGATTGCTATATTTTTTTTTATCCTTCTTAAAAAGGAAAGAGAAAAAGTATTAAAAAAATATTAATAAATATATAAAAAATATTATTAGGAAAGCACAACAAGATTGAATAGCCGAACACATCACATATTTCCAAAGGTCAACGTGACTTATCATTTTAGTTCATATATTTTTAATTAGTTTTTTTTATCCTTCTCAAAAAAGAAACAGAAAAATATAAGAAAAATAAAAAATGAATACATAAAAAATATGAACAAAGCGTATTAGAAAAGCACAACAAAAATTCAACAAGCGAATTCTATCCTGGTCAAATTGACTTATTATTTTTATTTCATGTTTTGATTTATATTTTTATCCTTTTTAAAAAAGAAAAAGAAAATATTATAAATAAATATATATAAATATGTAAACAAAAAAAATATTAGAAAAGTACAGCAAAATTCGACACATGAAACGCGTCGCATATTCCATCAAGTCAAAATGACTTACCATTTTATTTCATGTAATATTACTTACTATATTTTTTATCCTTCTTAAAAAATATATATATAATAAAAATAAAAATAAATATATAGAAGAAATATAAATGAAAAATATTAGAAAAGCACAATAAAATTCAAAAGGCAAAACTCCTCGCAAATTCCATCTGGTCAAAGTGACTCATCATTTTTATATCATGTGTTTTTAATTATTATATAATACTTTTTAAAAAAGAAAGAAAATATAAGAAAAATAAAAATAAATACATAACAAATATAAATAAAAATTATCAGAAAAGCACAACATAATTCACCAAAAATGATTCGCATATTCCATTTGGTCAAAGTGACTTATCATTTTATTTCATATAATTTTAATTATTTTTTATCCTTCTTAAAAAAAGAAAAATATAAAAATATAAAAATATAAATATATAAAAATATAAATAAAAATATTAGAAAAGCCCGGCAAGATCTAACAAGCGAAACGCATTGCCTTTTCCAACCGGTCAAAGTGGCTTATTACTTTATTTCATATAATTTTAATTATTTTATTTTTTTTCCTTCGTTAAAAGAAAAAGAAAATATGCAAAAATAAATATATAAAATAATATAAGTAAAAAATATTTTTAAAATTATTTTACTGGTCAAAAGTGACTTATCACTTTATTTCATATAATTTTAATTATTTTATTTTCTTAAACCTTCTTAAAAAATGAAGAGGAAAATATACAAAAAATAAAAATAAATATATTTTTTATATAAATAAAAATATTAGAAAAACACAACAAAACTCAACAGATCAGAAGTCAAAGTCATTTTTGCTTATCACTTTATTTCATGTATTTTTAATTATTATAAGATTTTATATTTTCTTTCCTTAAATATAAAGAGAAAGAAAATGTTTGTCATTCATTTAATATAAAAACGAACATAAAAGAAATTAGACAGTCAAAAAAAAATTGGAAACTATTTTTCATAGGCTATGTTTTTTGAAGTAAATTTTTCATGTTGATTAGCAAAATTACTGCATTTCTTTTACTTCAAAAAATAGGATCAAACTTTTAACTTTTTGTGTCGAATTTTAGAATAAGATTCTTAAAAAATACTGTTTAAATATATATATGAACAATTATGGTAAAGGTTGCACGAATTGAAATTTATGGATTGACATTTCTTTTCTATAAACATGAAGATGTATTTTTATTGATAATAAATACAATAATAAAAAATATTACATTACATTCAAGAAAAAGATATTTTTACTTTTATTTGACTAATGTTTTATAGACAAATATTTCTTAGAAGTTGTTATTCTTTGGAAACATTCCTATGCTTTTTATTACGTTTTTTCAGATTATTTATAACATAAATTCTGGTTTTCCTTTTGAACGTGAATGTGCAATTTCACATATTTTAAAAGAACAATTGAAATAAAAGTAAAATATTTATTCTCTACAAATGAAAATTTTTGATATTTTTCCACAAAATTTTTAGTACTTTTAAAACCAATAATATATAAAAAATATACTAATTCTTTTTTTTTTTTTTTTTATTATTATTTAAGAACCGAAGATTTTTTTTAGCAATGCTCACCTACGTAATACTTCACCATATTTTTCTATAGTTATTAAAAAAACAATAACTGTGATATTTATTACCATCTTATCAATAAAAACTATAATAAATTCTAAAATATATTACATTTTTCTTTATTTTATTGGATTTTTTTTTATTGAAGTTTTTAATACTTTTAAGTCTATTTTATTTCATAGACGAAGTGTTTTAAAAAATATATTTGTTTACAAAATGCTTTACGGTATTTTTTGTTATTAAAAAACGATAGTATGAACTTTGTTATCCACTCATTAATAAGAACTACAATAAGTGCTGTGATGATATTACTATCCAATTAATTAGAGCTACTAAAAATATTGTGATAATTTTACTATATTGTTAATATCCTATTAATAAGAACTACAATAAGTGCTGTGGGTATGTAAGTGCTGTGCTTATAATATTACTACCTATTACTGCTGTACTTATAATATTACCATCCTATTAATAAGAACTAGTGCTGTGATAATATTACTATTTTGTAACTGTTCTATTAAAAGAACTATTATAAGTGCTGTAATAATATTACTATCTTTTGCCATCCGATTAAAAAAAAAAATACTATAAGTTCTGTGATAATATTACTATCATTTTAGCACCCTATTAATAAGAACTACTGCAAGTGCTGTTATAATACTATCATGTTACCCTATTAATTAGAACCTTAATAAGATTTCTGATAATATTACTGTCTTGTTACTATCCTATTAATAAAAACTACAATAAGTTCTGAGATAATATAGCTTTCTTAACAATGTAAAATTAACTTTAATTGTATTCTTTATATTCCATTTTTATCACAATTTTGAATCAAATTGAAAAAATTTTCGTAATAGCATCAACAAAAAAATTTTTTTTTTTTTAATCCAATTTATATTTTTATTTGATTATTTCATCATGTAATTTAATTACATCACAATACAATCTGAAATAATAATCTTTCTTTTTATTTCCTTTCTCAGAAAAATACTGCGGTCCCGTGCCCCAGATAGATAACGGTTCGCCGTGGCGGCCACCAACGTCACCTACCGCGGCCAGGCCACCTACCAGTGCTACGCGGGCTTCGGTTTCCCAGGGGCCGCCCACGGAGACCGTGCGGTGCCTGGAGACGGGCCGCTGGGAGAGACTGCCCACCTGCCTGGCCTCCTCCCTGCCCGCCCCTGCCCGACACGCCCCACGCAGTCAGGACTCTCCTGAACGGAGAGGGCAACCGATACGGCACGGTCATCCGATTCGAATGTGAACCGGGGCTACAGGAGGACCGGGGTGCCTGTCATCGTGTGCACCACCGTCGGGCAGTGGTCCTATCAGCCACCTGTCTGCGAAAGTAAGATGTGACTCACTGCCTCAAAAAATTTCGAATAATTAAAAAAATTGTAATTATTCAGTAAACATTTAATAATTCTCTAAAACATTTTTAAAATTTTATTGATCATTATATGTTTAATACAGTAATGTTTAATATAATATATATAATTAATATAGAAATATCTATTATAATATATGTTTAATACAGAGATGTCTAATATAATATATGTTTAATTTAGAGATGTTTATTATAATATATGATTAATACAGAGATGTTTATTGCAACATATATTTAATACAGAAATGTGCAATGTAGAGATGCTTAATATACTATAAGTTTAATACAGAACTGTTTAATATACCATATGTCTAATACAGAGATTCTCATCCACCAAAAGTGGCGCATTGCATTATTAGAAATAGAGCACATTTATTGAAGCCAATAATTAGAAGTGACACATAGAAGTGGCGCATAACATAATTAGAAGTGGCACATTGCATAATTAGAAATGTCACGTTACGTAATTAGAAATGTCACATTGCGTAATTAGAAGTGGCGCATAGCATAATTAGAAGGAGCACATTGCAAAATTAGAAATGGCACATAGCATAATTAGAAGTGGCGCATTGCGAAATTAGAAATGGATCATTACGTAATTGGAAGTTGCACATTGCATAATTAGAAGTGGCACATTGCTTAATTAGAAATGAAAGCATTACGCAATTAGAAATGGCACATTGCGTAATTAGATGTGGTGCATTGCATAATTAGAAGTGTCACATTGCATTATTAGAAATGGAGCGTTACGTAAATACAAATACCAGATTAATTCTAAAAAAAAAATTTATAAAACTTTGTATATGGCTTTTATGTAAATGTACAATTAACCTATTCTTCTATTCTTAAGACATTCTTAAAAAAATATAAAATTTATATTTCATATAAAAAATCTATAAAACATTGTATACTTTATGTACATCCACAATTAACCTACTTTTCAATAGTTAAGTGCATACTTATAATATAGTTTAATCTTGAAACAAGAGGCACCAGAAAATTCAGTTGTTATATGAATTATAGAAAGTAAAAACTAAAGTTTTCTTACAAGTAAAAATTAAATTATTAAAACTGCATTTTTAGAACTAAGATTAATTACTGAGATAAAATTCCAAAATAAATATAATAAACATGTTATTAGGTTATGTTGAAATTTTTGAGAACATAAACTAAATTAAAATTTCAAAAGTATATGAGTAATACAACTCAAACTATTTGAAGTCAAAAAATGCATTTTATTAAGTTAAAATAAACATTAAGCTAAAAATTTTATTAAAGTTTATCAAATATTTCGTGTAAAGTATTAATTTTTTTTGTATTTACTAAGTTAGGTTTTATTTCATTTAATTTATCGTATTTATAATACATTTAATTCAATTTTCAGTCAGATTTACTTTAAGGATGTAGACAAATTTCTTTATCTATGTAATACTTCTCATTCAATTTTTTTTTTTTCCTGTTTCTTAAACAGATATTTTGAAAAATGGAATTTACAGAAATCAAATTGAAACAAAAAATTTCAAATCTATTAATGAATTATAAATCTCTCAGAAGCAGTCGTGCATCAACTGGGGTAATCTGAAATTTCTCACGTAAATCAGATTAGAAGCTTTGAGTTGCTCAGACATTGAGATTATTTATCGAAATAGAATCAAAGATTGCTCATAAGGGAGTGAAATAATGTAAAAAAAATATCTGTACAGGAAAGTGAATGTATACAGCATATACATTCACTTTCCTGTACAGATATTTTTTTTTTTTTTAAAAACCAAATAATGATTTAAAAGTCTTAACAATTATGCTTTAAAAATAGAAAAAGAAAAGTTAGGAACTCAAGATAATTGTATTTTTAATCTGTTAATTTGTTATCATATTTTAATATGAACTTTTATTTAGTTTTTCCTTTAATGATATTTTAATATTATTTTAAACATTGTTGAATTGATTAAAAAAATGAAAATATTTGCCGTTATTTCTTAAAATATTCCTTAAAAAAATCTTAAACAAAACATGAAATTTTTATATATTTTTTATTTATTTATTTTATTTTATTATTATTTTTTTTTTTTTTTTATTTTATTTTTATTTATTTATTTTATTTTATTTCATTTTACTATTTCATTTTTATTTATTTATTTATTTTATTTTTATTTATTTATTTTATTTTATTTCATTTTACTATTTAATTTTATTTATTTATTTATTTTATTTTATTATTTTATTTTAATTTATTTTATTTTATTTCATTTTACTATTTAATTTTTATATTATTTATTTATTTTATTTTATTATTTTATTTTATTTATTTTTTTATTTTATTTTATTTTACTATTTTATTTGTAGTTATTTATTTATTTTGTTTTTTCATTGTTATTTTTTATTTATTATTTATTTATTTTATTATTTTATTTATTTTTTTATTTAATTTTTATTTATTTATTTATTTTATTACTTTATTTTTAATTATTTATTTATTTTATTTTTTATTTTTATTTTAATTTATTTATTTTATTATTTTATTATTTTAATTTTATTTATTTATTAATTAATTTATTTATTTATTCTATTTTATTAATTTTTTTTTTTTTTATTTATTTTATTTTTATTTATTTATTTTTTTTTATTTATTTTTTTTTATTTATTTTATTTTATTATTTTATATTTATTTATTTATTATTTTTTTTAAGGGGTTCGGTGTCCAGTGTTACCAGAAATTGAAAACGGATTCTTATTGATAAAGACAAAGACTATTTCTTTGGTGATGAAGGTAGAATTCAGTGCTTCAAAGGCTATAAGTTAGAAGGCAGCGCTACAATAAAATGTCTAGCTGATCAGACTTTTAGCAACATGTCAATGTGTAAAGGTAAATTAAAGGTCTTTCTACTCATTTAATACCTGCATATTTCAACATGTGCTTTACTATAAATTAAATAATGTATTCAGAATATATTTTTGAGTTTTTTATTTGAATTAATATTAATATAACCTTTAAATAAATGTATATAATTACAATTTTTAATTAGTAATTTTTTATTAATGCAATGTCTTAATAAATGCTTATGTTGTAAATGCAGATGTGGATGAATGTGTTTCGTCATCTTGCGATGCTGCTTCAACAAAATGTAACAATACTGATGGAGGATTCTATTGTAAATGCAGAAAAGGATTTGAACCTAATATGGGTATGTTTTAATTTTTGTATTAATTCACCGAAATAAATTTTAATATAATATCTATTTATATGCATATGTATATTCAATATATTATTTAGTTAAAAGATTTTTGTTGGTTAGTTAAAAAGTTAATGAATAACGATTATTATTAAATGATTAACTTCTTCTTCATTGGTTCAACAGCCTCGTGGTGGGTCAATATTCTAAAATTTTAAGTCATTCGATTCATTGCCACATAATATATAAATTTTCTGTTGTATTATAGAATGTCGCCCAGTCGGAGATTTAGGAGTTGGAAATGGCAACATACCCGACAGTCGCATCAAAGCTTCAGGAACTGAAATTGGTTTCAGCAAAAATGTGAGTCTAAAGATAACGAACAATTTTAAAATTGACCAAATATTTACCCACTTTCTTTTTTTCAAATCTCGATTTTTTAAATTTAATCCCATCGTCTTTTACCATAGGGTGTTCGTCTCGATAATACTGTGGGTTGGTGCGGCAATATCCAACGTCCTGGAGAGAACTGGATTCAGTTCGACCTTCGAGCTCCTGTGGTGTTGAGAGGATTCCGGACTCAGTCGGTGATGAGACCCGATGGATCACAAGCCATTCCGCTTACAGTACGCTTGCAATACAGTGATGACCTTACTGATCTCTTCCGCACATATGGAGATCCCTTTGGGCAGGTTAGTCACTGTTTTCATTGTGTTAATAAACATAGTAAGTTTAACATCTCACAGAGTTGAATCTGCTAAATTTTCTATAAATTTTATTAATATGGAATTTGAAAATCTTGTGGTGTCTGTTATAATCCAAAACATTCAACTACAGCTTATTTTTAAACATTGTACGACATAAATAACACATCACGATATTTACAAAAAAAGAATTAAAGAAATAACTATACAAGACAAAAATATCGGCAACATTCTCCTCTACATGGAGCCATAGTACGACCGTCACACTAGAGGGAACCCGTCTGTCTGTCTCCTTGAACCACACTCAACCTGAGACACCCTGCTCAGGTTCTAAGAGGGAATCCATCGAACAGGAAGGGGCCTGACGTTAGCAGTTGCTCTGCAAAAAACACTCTCAAAACTTCTGTAGGCGTCTTAGCAATAACTCCTCTCCTCTAGACTTTTCACCTACACATGTTAGCACTTCGCCAGTCAATATAACCTCTGTGATTATATCTAATTGACTCATTCTATAATTATGATAATTTTCAATCGTGCTGGTAAAATTAATCTCTCTCCTGTAGAAACCGGTTTGTGACAGATTCAAAATTTACTTTCATTCATGTACCTTTTAAAGGTGAATTTCCTACCAAATACTAAAAATTCAAAGTATTTGAGGCCTGCCAATAGGGAGTTTGTCCTTCTGCCCCACTCAGTGTCTCAAATTTCCACTTAGTTTTTAACTTGAATTTCATTCAACTTCTATGACGTTATTATTTTACAGAAAGTCGAAAAGATGATTCTTCAACAAATAGGAAGCCTGTAATAACTTTTTATTTACCCTTTTTTGCAATTCGTTTCGGTAAATAAAACGATTTTTAATTCTGTTAATTCCCGGTGAAATCAACCTTTAAAGCTCCAGGAAATTGTTTTCTACCTTAATTCATGCTGTCTCATTTCGTGAGGCTTATTTTATAATGTTAAAAAATCTCACGAACAAAAAATAATAACTGAAAATTATAAGTTGGGAAGGTGTCTAAAAATTAGGACTACTTCTATTTTCAGAAGCGAAATAGAAAACAAATGAGTTCAGAAAACATTTAGCTTGATGTTTATTTTCTCTGCAGACTACTCACATCACGTAGAGTCACACATAGTCAGGCGTTATTCTCTAAAAAAGAATTCTCACCCGAAAGTAATTCTTCTTAACATCAGTGGGTCGATAAGCTTATATTCTGCATTAAGCTTATATTCTTCAAATCCTGTAGTTACTCCTGTTCATGTTCAACCTTTTTTATTATTTTTCTAATATATTAGTCACATTCAACAAAAAAAAAACTTACATTACCTTAAAAAATAAAATAGTAGTCACAAGTAAAACTGGATGCAAATCTCTTGTTTCTTTAAAATGAGTTTTAAATTTTTGAAATTTCTTATTAAATAATTAAAGGTACTATATATTTGTCGAATTAGAATAATTTCTAATAAACTTTAAAAAAAAAATGGTGATATCCTTGAAATATTCATAATAACAATATTTTGAATTTGTATTATCTTTGCAAATGTTATTTCATATTTACAAAACCTTGAGTTCTCTTCGTTATGTGTGAAAAAATTTAAAAATGACTTGTTTTATAAATATTAAACAATAAATAATCAATTTTTTTTTCTTTTTGTAGCCGATTGATTTCCGCCTAACTCACAATGGAGGGTCTGGTCTTTCCATAGTAAGTCTTCCAGTTCCTGTGGAGGCTAGATATGTCCGGATTTTGATCATGGAATTCGTGGGAGCGCCCTGCGTCCGTGTGGAACTCATGGGGTGTACCAGACAAGACTGTCTTGGTAAGATTCGATTACTTTATTAGATTCGTTAACTTATCGATTAACTTGGGAAGATTGATTACTTTAGATTTTCATAGGGAGATTCGATCATTCTAAGTAATACTCATTTAGAGTCATTTTAAATTAGATCTTGATACAATTCTATTACTTTAGACTGTCTTGCTGATTTTCAGTTACTTTAAATTGTCTTGGGAAGATATGGTTACTTTAGCCTTTCTTGGTAAGATTCGATTAATTACTATTGTCTTGGGAAGATCTGATTAAGACTTTCTTGGTGAGATTCGATCATTTTAGGTAAGACTCATTGTCTTGGGAAGATCTTTATAAGATTCATTTAAGACTTTCTTGGTGATATTCGATCATTTTAGGTAAGACTCTATCTTGGGAAGTCTGATTAAGGTTAGATCATTTTTATAGAAGATTCATTTATTTTAGACTGTCTTGCTGATATTCAGTTACTTTAACCTTTCTTGGTAAGATTCAATTACTTCAGATTACTTAGGGAAGATTTGGTTACTTTAGACTTTCTCGATAAGATTCGATTAATTTAGATTATCTTGGGAAGAAGTTTATTTCTTACATTTCACAGAAAACTACCATAAAAAGTAAATTAATTTTGTTTCCTCCAAATAATACTTTAAAAATGTAACATGGGAATTTGGCTTTTAATAAAAAAAAAAAAATTCAGAAAAAATTAAAATATGTTTTTGTTATTTTTAATACACAAAGCTATTTGAGGAGATATTTTTTTACGTAGTAATTTTCACAATTAATATTTTTAATTGAAATATAAGTAAATTAACTTATATTTATTAAACAGAAAGATTCATACTTTTTAGCTTTTGAGCACAATCAGGGTATATTTTTAAAAAAAAAAAAATCTTAAAATTGCTTCTAATTTTTAAACCAATACATTATTATTTATTTTATTTTCATGAAAAGTTAAAAAACACGCCTGTAAAAACTTGTTATACAGAGATATCTATATGTTTTTGCTTCGCGAAAACTTTGATTTCACAGAATTGATTAGATTCAAGTTGTAATGTTTTATAAATGCATGAAATGAGATTTTTAATTTTGGTAGATGTGAATGAGTGTTTGGATAGCAATGGTGGTTGTGATCAACGTTGCATCAATAGTCCAGGAAGCTACAATTGCCTGTGCAACGTTGGATACGAATTGTACACAAAGAATGGCACGAGTGGATTCTACATACCTGAAAGTGAAACTGGCACCAAGATTGGCGACAAATATGCTCTTAACAAGACTTGTGTTCGTAAGTATTTTTCAATATTCCTTATAAACAAAAAAAATTGTAAATGAAGAAAATTTAACATTAACAATAAAAACATTTTATCAGTTGTATTTTTAAATAAATTTATCAAACTACACTGAAGTGACAAAAGTCATGGGATACCTCTTAATATCGTGTCGGCCCTCCTTTCGCCCGGCGAAGTGCAGCAACTCGACGTGGCATGGACTCAACAAGTCGTTGGAAGTCTTCTGCAGGAATATTGAGCCATGCTGTCTCGATAGACGTCCATAATTGTGAAAGCGTTGATGGTGCAGGATTTTGGGCACGAACAGACCTCTCGATGATGTCCCATAAATGCTCGATGGGATTCATGTCGGGCGATCTAGGTGGCCAGATCATTCGTTGGAATTGTCCAGAATGTTCTTCAAACCAATCGCGAACAGTTGTGGCCCTGTGACATGGCGCATTGCCATCCATAAAAACCCCATCGTTGTTTGGGTACATGAAGTCCATGAATGGCTGCAAGTGATCTCCAAGTAGCTGAACATAAACATTTCCAGTCAATGTTCGGTCCAGTCGCACCAGAGGACCAAGTCCATGCCATGAATAAACAGCCCACACCATTACGGAGCCACCACCAGCTTGAACAGTGCCTTGCTGACAGTTTGGGTCCATGGCTTCGTGGGGTCTGCGCCACACTCGAACCCTACCATCAGCTCTTACCAACTGAAATCGTGACTCATCGAACCAGCCCACGGTTTTCCATTCATCTAGGGACCAACCGATATGCTCACGTGCCCACGAGACTCGCTGCAAGCGATGTCGTTCTGTCAGTAAAGGCACTCGAGTCGGTCTTCTGCTGGAATAGCCCAAGAAAGCCAAATTTCTCCGCACAGTTCTAACAGACAAGTCCCTTGTACGTCCCACATTGATTTCTGCGGTTATTTGACGCAGTGTTGCTTGTCTGTTAGAATTTATGACTCTTTGCAGACGTCGCCGGTCTCGGTCGTTAAGTGCAGGCGGTCGACCACTGCGCTGTCCATGGTGGGATGTTATGCCTGAAATTTCATACTCTCGGCACACTCTTGACACAGTGGATCTGGGAATGTTGAATTCCCTAACGATTTCCGAAATGGCATGACCCGTGCGTCTAGCTCCAACTAACATTCCGCGTTCAAAGTCTGTTAATTCCCGTCGTGCGGTCATCATCACGTCAAAACCTCTGTACATGAATAACTTGAACAGAAATGAAAACTCTGCGAAAGCACTGCTCATTTATACCTGTTCTACGCGATACTACTGCCATCTGAAAATTTGCATATTGTTATCCCATGACTTTTGTCACTTCAGTGTATAGTCTCAAGTAATGTATAAAAATATCTATGTTATAAGTATTTGATATTGTTTACTTTTGCTCAAATTTATCCAAATGTTTAATTTTTTTTTTTTTTTATACTATTCATGTATTTGAGAGTTTATTTGTTGTTTCTCTAGAACAAATAAGTAATATTTTTACAATAAATAATATTTTTACAAGGGATTTTTATGTTAAAAAATATTAAAGATTATAAAAAATAAATGATACTTATTTCTATTAAATATTAAATAACCTGAATATTAAATACATAACATTAATTTAAATGACTTTTTTTAAATTAATAATACTTATTTCAATTAATTGAAAAAATGAACTCTATTTTTAACTCTGCCTTTGTCATTATTCTAATTAAATCTAAAATACATTTAAAAGGCTCCCCTACTCAATATTAAAGGCAATCATATTGACTCAAGAACTCAAAGTTTTATGAAATCCACAAGAATATATGTATTGAAATGTACATTTCAATACATATATTCAACAATATTATAAATATTAGGAATATATTTCTATTTTCATAATAATTACAATGAATAAATCAAAATTCTCTTTTACATAATTATTAAATTCCTTCATGTTTAATAATAAAAATATTAACTTCATGCATTTCTGCAGCCAAGAGTTGTTCTGCATTTGGAACCATCGAAAACGGCCAGGTCCTGTCCACTAAGTCAGAGTACCATTTCGGCGATCTGGTCAGCTTCCAGTGTGATTTCGGATTTGTCATGTCGGGCAGCTCAGTCCTGCTCTGCAACAGCAACGGCGAATGGAATGGAACAGTTCCTTCTTGCAAATGTAAGAAAACATTTGTATTTACATTTGTATTTATATTTTATCAGGTATTTCTAGCATTCTTGCAAAAGTTAATTTTCTCCAACTATATTTTGTTGTAGTATGAATCCAAATATGTTTGGGTATTATTAGCGCAAATATGTTGTATTGTAGTATGAATCCAAATATGTTGTATTAGTATGAATCCAAATATGTTGATGGTAATATTAACGCAAATATGTTGTATTGAATCCAAATATGTTTTGTCGTAGACTGAATCCAAATATGTTCCAAATATGTTCAATGTGTTGTAGTATGAATCCAATTGTGTTGTGTTGTAGTATGTATGAATTAGCGCAAATATGTTGTATTGTAGTATGAATCCAAATATGTTGTATTATGAATCCAAATATGTTGTATTGTAGTATGAATCCAAATATGTTGTATGGTATTATTAACGCAAATATGTTGTATTGTGGTATGAATCCAAATATGTTTTGTCGTAGACTGAATCCAAATATGTTCCGTTGTAGTATGAATTCAATTATGTTATGTCGTAGTATGAATCCAATTGTGTTGTGTTGTAGTATGAATGTGTTGTGTTCTAGTATGATGTGTTGTGTTGTAGTATGAAACTAAGTATGTTTTGTTTTTAATATGAATTATCTTAAATTAATATTTATTTCAAAAGTATGAATTATATTTCTATTATAGTTCAGTTTCCAATTAAAAAATAAAATAGAAAATTAACCATTTATAGTACTTTCACTTAATTCTTTGCATGAATAGATAAATCTACAAAACAGATTTAACAACCTCAGTAAGTGAACTACATTTATTTATATTAACCAAGATTTATTCATATTTGACATGTACTCTTATCTGATACCATTTAGTTGCCCACTGCCCTACTATAAGTTCAGACCCAAAACAAGGACTGGAGATTCAAATAAGTGAAGACATAGAATCCATTCCATACTTGGAAAATGTGACCATCAGCTGTGAAGAGACTGGCAGACCTCTCAGACCAACTGCAACGTCTAGTTTCAGGCAGTGCGTCTACAATCCCCAACAAGGAAGACCTAACTACTGGTTATCTGGTGAACCTCCAATGTGTCCGAGTAAATATTCTCCTACAATTATACCAAATAAATAGCCAAAAAATTTGCTTATTCTGTAAATTATATATTTCAAAGAAAAAACGACATTCTAAACGTATATAATATAGGTTCGTACGTGGGGTTGGGGGCAACTTGGGTCAGCGTAACTTTCAGATCACATGCTAATATATCAATTTTTTACCAAATAATTTTAGTTTTACGTATTTAACGTACGTATTTACGTTTTACGTATTTTACGTTTACGTTTTACGTATTTTTTTTTTGGGTAATTTAGTATAACGTACATTTTTAAATTATACAATGTTCTTTGAGCTACCAAGCACAGATGACGGTTGGCAGCACCATCAATTTGAAATGTCAAAGTAAATGCCTTGCAAGTCGTTTGCAGATAGAAACCAAAGGAACCATCATGTGCAATGGATATTATTTGTGCTTATGTGTGATATTATTTATGCTATCGTTATTCAGGTATTTATTAAACAAAAATAAGGTACGTAATAGCTCCGGGTTTGCATATCAATGACTTACTTGTTTGCTTTTCAACAAAGATTTTGTTACTATTTGTATAGGATACAGTTTTGTGACTTTCAAGTTACAGTGAGCTGTTGTGGTAGATTTCGATATATTTGGAATAATGCTTGTGCTTTCTTTTGTTGTCAGATTTATAAATCATATACCCAAAACATGGATACGAAATCACATAAAAAAAGAAGAATTAGAATTAGATATTTTAGATGTAATAGATCCGAAGATAATTCATTAGATTTATTATTTTTGAAAAAAAGTTGAAGTAGCACATTGGTCAGTTTTTGGGCGATAAAGGACGCTACAAAAAGTCAGTGTGTAAAGGAATTCCAAATAAAATGTTCCAAATGCAACGTGTGTTTAATGCCAAATGCAAACTGTTTTATGGCATTTACTCTTAAGCAATTTTTGCACGGAAATTCAAACATTAAAAGCTGTTATTACTTCAAAGTTTGAAAAGGAATTAACTACAATAAAAATGTTTAAACCAGTAAATTTTTTAAAACTGCTTATATAGGTTTATAATTTTGAATTTCCGATGCATAAACGTTTTTATATTTAAGACTCATAGAGGGTTAATTTTTTTTTTTTTTTTTATTCTATAAATTTATGAATTTATATTCAGAACATGAACGTTTACATTTTTGAAATATAGTGGAGACATTAGGTATAAATTTAAAAAAAATTCTTAATAGTATGAACTTAAAAATAAAAAGTTTCTTCTAAACATTTGATACTAAATTTTATGGTTAAAATTAAATTAATTTAATCGAGTGTTTTTATTTACAATTTTTAATATTGTTATTGTATTTTTAAATTAAATTTGTCTTATTATTTTGTAAAAATCATTATGATTATTTATATTCTAATTGCTCTTACAAAAGTAAATCCAATATGATTTTATTGATTAGGACTTTGCCAGGATCTAAACAGTAGTTTCTTTAAGGAAGATACATTCTCAGAAGTCAACGTTGCTTAAATAAGTAATAATAAGTAATTGGTAGGATAATGTGTATTTTGACAACTTTCTTTGTTGCGGTTGAATGAATTCATTCCTCATTTACAGCACAAACACGGAAAAATTTTAACTTTCCTTAAGAATATATCAAAGGAAGTATTCTCCCTCCCTCATATTATCGCACAGAACGAAATAGCATTTCTTAAGAAAAATAATTAAAAGAAAAGGTTTTTCATATTTTGGAATAAATATTTATTTTATAAGTAATACTCTGATGTGTGGAAAAAGCAAAACAAATTCATTACAGTTCTCCTTGTTTTAAGAAAAAGGTGCCATGCTGGCAATAACTTGCATAATTCTTATATGCATTTTTACAAAACTGCAATCCTTAAAACTTGATTAAACGTAATTTCTTTATAGTGGGCACGAATTGCTTAAAATGGATTTTGCGTAAATGTTGTATATGGTTAAACGTCATTCATTAAACCAAAAAAGCTGCTCCGTCAAAATTTACTAGTTTTGTCAGTTTTATTTTGATTATTTATACGGTTCGAAATCATTTTTCAAACTATGCCAAAGGAATCATATGCGTGGTGATTTATAATTAAATCAGTCAATTTAAAACTTATTTTTAAATATTTACATCTTTTCTTCAGGAATCGATTGTGGCCCTCCACCTGAAAGCACTGGCTCAGTGTACGGCCAGTATGTGGACACGCGCTATCAATCCAGTTTCTTTTTCGGTTGCGAGAGACATTTGGTGTTGCTGGTAAATCCAGCTTCGGTGACAACATTGTGAGGTGCATGGAAGATGGCACTTGGGACTATGGAGATCTCAGATGTGAGAAGGTAATACTTACATTCTTTTTTTTTTTATTGTAAATAGGACAGAAATTGTAAATTTGCCTAAAAAATTGTAAATTGGTGACCTAATATAGTTCTCTTATGGTGTCAAATTTTTGGTATTCTTTAAAGAATTTCTTACAACTTGTTTAATGACATAAAAATATTATTTGGTATATCTTATATTGTCTTAAAAATATTCCTATAACCATGATACTTATGATGCCATGGCATTTTTTAAAATCCCAATTCCAAGCAGTTATTTTTATTAAACCTAAAAGCATTGTTAAAATTAATAAAGAAATTGTTTTGATAATAGTCTATTATAATGCAATCTTCAGTTCAATTCAATGTTAATTGAATATCTTTCTGTTGAATTATATTAAGACAAGTAAAAAAGATTTCTAAAATTTACTAATAAAAGCAATAGTTATAAAACGTCGTCTCAACTTCATTTGAACTATCCTTCATGATATGGCTGCGATTCTGATTTTTATTATTGCTACCATTAACAAGTTATTGTATAAACTTAGTAAAAATCAATAGCATTTCCAATTTTCAACTGGATAATTCTGCTGCGTTAGTATACAGAGATTCAAAACAATGCCAGATGATACTTTTTTACTGTGTGTGCGTAAATTTTGTAATAATTAATAGATCATTAATTGCGCCAAACATCCTATTTAAGTAGCATTAAAATATGATAAAAGTGGATAATAAAAAAGGATGAATTGATGAAAATTAAAAATGATGAATTGAAAAAGGATCATATA